>QMIH01001753.1:0-35558 GCA_003987875.1 Clarias batrachus | reverse complement strand
TATATATATATATATATATATATATACACATGTAATCCCCGACTTATGAACACTGCTGAACAAGATATGAACATAACGGACCGCAGTTCTACTTCCGGTTCAATCACTGATGTAGCTCACGTGTTTTGTACATAAATAGACACTGTAGTGCATCAGACAACAATATTTACATTTATATACAATATTTTCAAAGTCCAGTATATTGTATGTGTGTGAGTGTGGGGGTGCGAGAGAAATGAACCGTTTTTAATGAATCAGTCCGAGAGCATGATGATATTTATAAAAAAAAAAAATTAAAAGTCTGTCCTGTAAAGCTGTCCTGATGGTGAATAATCATAATTTCGGAAAATCCTCAATAAAACAGAGTTCACAGTCCAATACAGTGAAACACAGCTCTAAGAGAAAATGGCGTCTGGGATTACGCTCACGATTTAAAGGTGCAGAGACAAAACTTACATTTCACTGTCAAATTGTTCAGATGAGGCTTATGGTTTTTGGGGAAAGGGGACAGATTTATTCAAGTGGATTGGTATGCTTTACATTGTATATTCGTGTCAAAGGCAAATAAGACTCACTTTGTCTGACTTACAAACAAATCTGACTTACAAACGTGCTACTGGAACGGAACTCGTTCATAAGTCGGGGACTATATATATATTGCATTTTAGCACAGGACATCACATCACATCCCTTAATTTCCTCCTTGTATGCAGGGCGTGTCGGTCTGTAGTGAAACCGCACCTGTAGCTCCAAGCGGGTGTCCCTTCGATATGAGCCCTCCGCTCGGGTTAACGACCCACTTGCCCCCGTACGTGTTGTCTCCTCGGTCGATCAGCTCTCCGGCCCTACCTGTGAGCGAACAAAAAAGCGACATGGAAAATTTAAATCCATCTTTTTTGTTTAGTTTTTTTTTCCTGGTAGTAATAAACTAAGATCACTTCTACAGTATTTACACAGTACATTGTAGGGAAGGAAGGATTTTCAGCCATTGTCGCTAATGCTTTTTCTCCAAAGCTCATGAATACAACGAACGTAAAGAGCACTTGGGTAAAACAAAATATAATGTCCTGGATACACAATGTAGTAATAATGACTGAAATTTGAAAACTTGACGTCTTAAAGTCTAGGCAAAACAAAAATCCAGACTTTTACCTTCGGGACAAAGGCCGAGCGCTTCGTACGTGATGAGCTCGTTGGCAGAGAAACAGTCATGCAGCTCGATGACATCGACGTCCGCCGGTTTCATTCCTGCCGACTCGAAGCACTTTTTGGCAGCGAGGCGAGTCATATCGTAGCCGACCTGAAGAGAGAGGAGTGGCAAATAAATCTAGACGTTAGATGTGTGCGAGATCTGTATACGTCTTATTTATTTCTCTTTTCAAAAAGGAAAACTTGAAACAATGATGCTCTCGGAGCCAAAAATTGGGGGGAAAGTAAATAAGCGACTGAGAACAGAAAAATAAAAAAAATTAACAGAGGTTCCTGAATGGACTACAAAGCTCACTGCTGCTACATACAAAACTGCAGACAGCGATGTCGCTTTTGGACTGGACCAGTCAGATTTCTACATATTGTAGCGCAACCGGTAGTAATGTTCTGTCTAGGCCCCTGATTGGCCCCCTGTTGATTCGGCGTGCTCCTGTCAGCACTTAATAGTGTTTTGCGTTTTCATGTGGACAAAGATATCTTTAACATCGTGATGTCGTTAACGTCGTGTCGACGGAAGAAAAAAAAAGAAAAATCTCAGTTTTTAAAAAAACCCAGCTACATATGGACATGGCTTTAGTAATATCAGGACTATAGCGAGGATGCTTTAGCATAACAAGCGTTATGTTTAATCTGTTGGTTGTTATTAAAATGTAAAATGAATAAATAATGATAAAATTTAAAAACCTGGTGCCTGCCTACAAAGCTAAAAACAGCCTAGCACCGACTCACCTTCAGCACTAATCGCACTGCACCGCACCACCTTCCCTCCGATCCAGCAAGACTGACCATCTCTCTGAGATCGTGGAGGTCACGCATCTAGCAATGCAACTTTTTTCTGTTTTGTCACAAAGGTGGTGGAATGAACTTCCACTAGATGTCTTTAAATGACGACTTAAGACGAAACCGTTTCTTCAGTACTTGGGTTAATCGCAACTGTGCTTGATTGGTACTTAGTCAGTAACCTACTAACCTAACGTAAGGAAAAATACAAACTTTTTTTTTTCATGTAAATGAAATGTCAAAAGTATGAAAATCAGCTCCCTGCAAAGGAAAAGTCGTAGGTGTTTGTGATTCTTAAACCTCTCTTAAATTGTGTGTGCGGCTGCTTTGCTATGGAAAAAACAAACACTTTGTTTAGTTAGATAGTTTGCATAGATCCTAGAGTAAACGTAGCTCCCGTGTCCTCCACCCACCATCTTGATGCAGCTGTTCTCCTCGAATGTTGTAGAGAGATCAGTGACCATCTCCTGAGCGATGATCTCCACGGCTTTGTTCTCCAGACCGTGCTTCCTCACAAAGCCCTCGCTGGCTAGCACTGCTGCTCCGGCTCCATCAGATGTAGGACTTAACACACACGCGACATATTCTTACACAAACTCGATTAAGCTTCCTAAGCTGTGTGAGCCCTGACCGAGCTACTTACCAGCACTGGAGAAGCGTGAGGTACTCGAAAACCTTGCGGGAATTCATCACCTGCTCCAGGCTGTACTCGTCCTGGAACTGAGAATACCTGAGAGAGAGGACGTGAGTAGAGAAAAGCGCAACAAGGTTGTCACTTCTGCATTAACCATTATCAAGGATGGAAGATGCTTGACATAAATCTGCTTCGGCGTCAGCTCTTTGTTTTTGTGTTTTTCTTTTTCCGCTTATCAATAATACAATCAATTGAATACAACAGGATAAATATGAGTGGTCACATGACAGCGTCCCTTGAAGTTACCAGCGTGAAGAAAAAACAGACTATTTGAGAAGATGTTAAAACATTAGATAGAAATATTTAACTGTTATTTAATAAATTAATAATATTAATTAATTGAATAATATAGAATTTGTGAGTCCGAAAAAAAAAAAAATCAGGTAATACGACACAGTCGATAGCGAAACAAATATATCTATATCTAACATCTAGAAAAGATTCTTCTGCACAAACAGCATGGTCAGGATATCTGTTGTTGTTTGTTTGTTTTTATAACTTACGGGTTGTTAGTCGAGTGCTTGTGATTCTTCCAGGCAATTTTAGCGAAGTGCTCTGGTTTAGTTCCTGCACCACACAGACGAAATGTACCATGTCACCAAGCTGTTTCAAAAACTTTCTAAATAAATAAATAAATAAAATGTCAGAAAAAGTGGACCTTACCGTACTTCTCCATGTGCTCTCTCCCAGCGTTGCCAAACATCTGAGGCGCGCCCGGAGCTGGAGCCATGCCGTATCGGTTGATCATCACCTCCATGTGTTTGTCCATAGGATTAGTCCGGTCCATATACTATTAAAAAAAGAATTAAATCAATTTATTTATCATCATCTTGTCCATAATAAGAACAATTTGCCGCTCATTAAAATTCCCAACTTTGGTCACAATCTCAAGCCTTTTGATCAAGAATGAGCTTAATTACAACTCGAGTATATATATATATATATATATATATATATATACACACACACACACACACACACACTCATGTCCGGTGCCGGTTATTTAGACCATAAAGTCTGCATGTTGACTTATTGTTAGAGGAAAGTAAATCTGTACTGATATACCAGCTGCACATTGACGACTCTATAAAGTAGATCCAAGTTTCATTTCTATATTATTGTCTCTTCAGAACATATAATAAAGTGGTTGCTGAAATGCGAGGGGTGTACTAAATTTTGTGAGATCCTGTATGGGATGGAAATCACCAGTCATCTCCCGACACGATATTATCACGATACCTTGATGATGATTCAATTAAAATTGCAGTTCTATAAATGTCACGATTTTATAAACATACGGCTTCTGACGAGGGGAAACTAACCATCTTACGCACACAGTTTTTACGACTAATTTGCACTTGTGGAGTTTTGAAACCGCGTGTAAACGGGTGTAAGGAGTGTGTTGGACACTAATTTGGTTGTTTGGAGAAAAAGGCAGATTGAATGCTTTTAATGCATGCAATTACTGATAAAGTAGCGCCATAAAAATGGGTTTCTGTTGCGCCACTCGGACACTTCTGCACTCTGTACGTTATGGTTTATTTAAGGCTGATCAGCCGATCACCAGTCATGGCCAATCATGAAAACAGGCCATGGCTGTTCACTGGCCAGTGCATCTCTATTATGAATGTAAAACTTTTCTTTTTTTAAAGCGATTTTGGAGTCGTTGTGGCGATACATGAATTGCCACACAAAAGAATTGCTCGATTTTTTTCTCTCTCTCCTACGCAATATGAGCAAAGCATCATCCTGCTGATCTGTTTTTATATTTGTGACAGTAGAGCTTTTCTGAATTATGATGGACGGATTTAAAAATATGATTTAAAACCTAGATCAAATTTCATTTCTTTCATCGTATCAAATAAAAAATAAACCGAAGAGTAAAATAGGTTTCAATAGGCCTCAAAAATAAGCACTCTTTTTCCTAATTAGACTCACAATTAATATTTTGTAGTGATGTCACTGTGGCACAGAAGCTCCGAAGCTTGTATCGAGCAGAAGGGGGCGTGGTTAAATGAAGCCTCGCTTCCAGGCGTGTCGGTTCCCTGAGAGTCACGTGGCCAGTGACAAAACAAGCCTTGCATTTGGCGGAATCACATGACTGAATCGTTATGCTGATGGTTTTTGTTTCTAAATTTATAAATCAAGATTTACGAAAAAAAATTCTTCTTTTGGCATTTCACAATGAACTTTACATTTATGTCTTACATGAAGAAGGAAAATGTGTCCTCTAGATGTCAGCACAATCGTTCATGAAGGAAGCTTTATGAAATTAACCATTTGGTGAAACTGTTGGCTGGGAAGCCTCGACACTTCCTCAACGTCACTAATTTTTCCTACTTTCCTTGCTCAATTTAGTTTACTTTACTTGCTCAATAAACTCCCAAAACTAGGCTTAATTTCTGCAGGATTTCACTTAGACACAATCATCATCATCTGGAAAATAATTGATCAACCATTAAGACATTATTCCATTAAACTGCACATTCCAGACTAAATATCTACAACCCATGAAAAGGCTGCACTACTCGAGCTTTAACTTTAACCCTCTGTTAATGAGTGTGAAGCTACAGCTTCTTCTCCTTCACCTTGGAAGACAACGAGCCCCTTTCCATTTTCTCGAACCCCAAAGCGAGCACACAGTCAGCCAAACCTGTAAACATAAACAGGACTTGATCCAACAAAAACAAAACTCATGAAGATGTGTTTGACTATAATTCATTTAACATTAATTATTATTATTATTATTATTATTATTATTATTACTTGTTTCTACAATGAGACCGCTTCTGTGTCGTTATGAAGACTCAATAGAAAAAAACACAACCATTGCTTTATGTTATTGTAGCCCAAGTTCAAAATATAACCAAAACACTCAGCAGCATTCCGGGTAACACAAACACACACCGTGCTTTGATCACAGAGAGCATTAACACTTGGAAAACACTCCGTTTTAGGACGATTTCTACAATTTTAAGTGATTTGAATGTTTCTAAAAAAAATTTTTTTTAAATAATTAATAAATAAAAATGCTCCAGGATAACATGCCGAATCTCGTACCTCCCTGGACGAGTTGTCTGGCCATGAAGATCGCCGTGGAACCCGTGGAACAGTTGTTATTGACGTTGATTATGGGAATACCCGACATACCCAGGCTGTGGTATATGGCACGCTGTCCGCATGTGGAGTCGCCTGCAGGAAAAAAGACCAAAAAAAGGAAGAAAAATAAATAAGAGACCACTGCAAAATAATCTTTTTTTTTTCTTACAGGTGCATGTATTGGTGAGATGAACAGTTTTGTAAATTTTTTTGTGAACTGCTTTTGTGAAAGTTTCTCCTACATTCAAAATATAACTATTCTTATTTAGAGTGTAATATTTAAAGGAAATTACATCACCCAAGATCATGCAGTAAACGCAGAAGCTTTAATAACTCAAATCCAGCAACATGCAAGTAATTTGTAAACAAATTGTGTTGATGCTTTGGCTAAATAACATTAAGAAATATTTTGGTGGAATAACCCCAATTTGCAATCACACCTATTATGAGTTTTGGCTCTCCACAAATTTTTCACATTGTGGTTGAGTAACTTTATACCACCCTTTTAGCAAAAAAGCAGTTCAGCTTTTTCATCAACTTCCTCTTGATGACATTCCAGAAGTGTTCTGGAGTAAACTGCAGTGCTCTCTAATTTTTTATCCAGAGCTGTATATATTTTTTTTTTTGACTGAAAGCATGATATTACAATAAAAAAATGGAAGATATTTGTACCGTAAACATAACCCACACACGCCTGCTCGACAGCAGAGTAGGGTACTCCTGCATCAGCCAATGCTTTCTCTCCTGAAAAAGACAGAAATCAATGAAGACATTAATTTATAAGGGTTAAATTATCCACAACAATTAAGAAAAAAAAAAAGAGCCGAAATCATACCTGCTTCTTTGGCCATTTCTGGATAATCTCCATCTCTCGCACCTGGCTTATCAAACTGCAGATATAAGAGAGGATGAAACGTGGATTACAGTGAGTCCCAGACTTATGAACATTCCAGTTACGAATTTCCGCAGATATGAACGGACCGCGGTTCTACAAACATTCAGAGATGTGAACAAATCTCGGAAGTAGCTCACGTGTGTTGTACAAAGAATAGGCACTGCAGTGCACCAGATACCAATGTTTACAATTATATACAAGATTTTCAGTGTGTAAGTGAATGTATAAAATGTCTAAAGTCCTGTATATTGTATGTGAGCGCGTGTGAGGGTGCTGGAGAAATGAATCAGGAATGAGTTCGGAAGCTCGATGATGGAAAACAGCTATCCTGTATAGCTGATGGTGAAGAATCCTAATTTTGGAAAATCCTCAACACAGTCCAAAACATTTCGGAGACAAAATAGCGCGCATTAAACACCATGCAGACACCACACGCAGTCGCAGGGAGCACTGACCTTCATCTGAGTCAGTGTGCCAAAAGGCGTCATCCTGTGTACAGTCAAGGGAGGTGTGCAGCTGTTAAGATTAATGGACAGCAAGCGAACATGGAATTCTGCATAAGAATGCATAAATCTGATACAGAGACATTTGAAATGATTCGAAGTTTACAAGTCGTTCGAGGTGTTTTGAGCGGAATGCACACTTTAAGAGCAGAAGATGATCACTGGAAGATGATGAGAGATCAGGAAGCTCAACCCCGGAAAATGTTGGAACCGTTCAGCAACTTGTGTACGGTGATTGTCAGGAAGAACAATCCACAACAGGGCTGCCGTTGTCGGTGGGTCATACAGAACAGCCCAGGCGATCCTCACGTGTGATTTGAACACGCACTGTGTCGCTGCCGAGTTCGACCCCAGGAGCAGAACATTACTGTACGTCGAAGTCTGCCAAGAACGTAAATGACCCATCCTTCATGTCGAGGATCATTACCGGTGACAGAACCTGGGTGAACGGGTACAACCCTGAAAGGAAACAACAGTGGAAGAGCCCGTCATCTCCACGAGCGAAAAAGAGGAGGCAGGTCGACATCAATGCTCAACGTCTTTTCAGACATTTCAGAGAAATCATCCCCTGGGGTCACACCATTAATAGCGTCTGAAAAAGGACACAAGACGAAAAGCACACAAACGTTTTTTGGCACAATTTTTGGAGTGATTTTGTTACAAGAGTTGAAAATCCTGTGTAGAAAATGTTTGTTTTTTCTAACTTGTATGCAATAAATGTTTCAGTTTGTGATCTCAATTCCTCCAGGTGCACAGACCTGGCAACCCTGTGTGACATCACTGGCCATGATAAAGATAAAGAAGTGAATGATGATGAAATGATGGACCAGTGAACTTTAAACTCCATGAACTCTCACCTACTGTTGTGTAAGATCGACCTTGAACTCTGTACGCAGATTAAAAGTTATTCCACATCTAATACGAGATCTTTAAAAAGCTGATGGAAGAAATGGAAGGGGAAAATAATCACAAAACATTAGACAGCTTTTATTTTCTGGAATGTTCTAAACTGTTAACCTTATATTTGTACAGTGAATTATTTACAAACACAGCTTTTTACACACATGACAGTTCATTGACAGCTTCTTAAATTTTAAGTAAATATATATAATGTACTTACAAACGTTAAATTACATTTATAACGGGTAAAATGTGTAAAACAAGTCGGTTCAAGTTTGCAACAGCTAGCAGTTCTGCAACTCCAAACAAGCTAGCCTAGCATGTAGCGTGCGCGCGAATAAACGGACGTTAACCAGCTTAACGTTATTTATCATTAATAATTCAGCGTTGTGATGATTTGTTTTTTTTTACCTTCGTCATCCCGACGCCAACAACAAACACTCTGTTCCTCACAGGAGCCATTTTCATGGAATAGTGCAGCTTACTGAGTGAGAGACTCCGGATTAAAGAAGCATTAATAAACCGACTCCACAGCATACTGACTCCGAAGATTCGAATCTTTTTCATGAATATAATCTGCCCTTTGTAAAGGAGTCGACTCTGACGATTCAGAGTGAATCATCCGCACAGTGAATCATTGATTCGGTTCAAGTTCATTCCTCAAACTCACAGAACAACTTCAGACTTACTGTACGCAGCTCTTTCCCTGGAGGTGGATAAAGGTACCTTAAGGAATACTGATTTTATGTTAAACAATAAAAATAAAAAAATACTTTATTAGAAAATCAGTACTGATGAATGCAATAAAAGGGGGGACTAGATTTTCTAGATTTTACTACCTTCAACAACACCTTTAAAATCAATTGCCTTAGGAATTTTTATTTTATTAATAATCCGTCCTCTCAATCATGGTATCAAAATGTTTAGAGATTAGCTCTGTTTAAAAGCGTGTTGTTGTTTTTTTTTGTTTGTTTTTGCAGTGCATCCTCCCTCACACACCTTAAAACCTGGCAGTAAAATTTGCTATTGACAGTCTGGACCCTGAGGATTAATTGTTCGATGAACAGTGTCACAAATGTAGAAAAAGTCGATGAGCATGCACATGGTCGAGCTGCGGATCTGCCTCGCCTTTTTCGGTCGTGGAGATGATGGGCTTTTCCTCATCGTCTTATTGACTGTCGCTTGCTCTCAGGGTCGTACCCGTACACCCAAGTTCTGTCAGCGTGTCGTGGGTTGTTTCAGAAGTTCTTGGCAGCCCTGGACTCAACGTTCCTTCTGCTCCCCCCGTCAGCAGCCTTGAAACTTTCTGATCCCACCAAATAAAAGCCAGGTTCAACTGTTAGCTCCTAAAGACATTTGAGCTTGGTATTGCATCATATTAATGAGAAATTCAGTGTAAAATCTGTAAGGTGAGACATGTCAATTGGACTTCTGTCTTGGTCAGTAGAAAAGTTTCACTACACATCCAAGTAGCTTCTTCAGATGAAGGGAAGTTGGTAAGCTCCTGATAAATGTTCAGGATGGATTCTTCTGTCATATAAAGCCAAGGGGAAGTATTGAAAGCTTTTTAATCATGTTTCTACGATATTGATGGTGACTGATTTGTATAACGAAGCAAACTGTTCTGGTTCCATGTTGCTGGCTCTCATGAGAAAGACACGAATCCCCCATGAGAAGCTTTATATCTAGATTCGACACTCTTGCTCCAAACACTCATACAGTAAAATATCATCCTTTATGCAGATGAAACCATACAAATCAAAAAGCAATTCTTTTATAACTTTATTTAAGTGCAAACCTACACCTCTGAGGCACTGGTCATCTGTGATGTAGTGAATTGTTTCTCCTCTATTTCCAAACACGCTCATTTACAAATTCAACAATGATGATGATGAAAGCATTTTTTTGTTGTTGTTGAATTTTATGAATGTTCTTTTTACAAGGTGCCTTTTTCCTCATTGGATCTCCAACCCCAATGTTTTTGGTCCATCTCAACACTTGATAAACTGATGCATAACTTCGTAAATGCCCACCGACTCGCCAGCCTTCTCATCGTAGTCCGTCCAGTCCTAAAACAGGACAATGTATTATTTACACACAGTCTACTGGATGTTCTTAATGTGTGCAAAGCATAAACGAGAACTTGCTTTCTCCAGAAGGTTGACTTCAGGGAACTGTGTGGTCGTCTCTGCACCCTTAGCGGCAAATCCAGCCTAAGAAGAGAAGAAAAAAAAAACAGCATGGAGGTTAGTCTTGATCTGGAGCGCGAATGAAGGAAATGAAATTGTAAAGAGAAACTGCATTCTCGCCTGTGGTTGGAAGTCGACCGGCTCAAGGCCTCGACACTCGAACTGCACCATTGTTTTGAATCTCTCGCTGTCCTCCGCCTTAAAGAAAACTCAGGTTAGAGGCAGCTGCGGATAATATATGACTCCAACTCCTGACTTATCATCAATGAGATATTATAAATGATTTAATAACTACAGCAACATTTTTCTTTTTTTTTCATCCCTGGGAGAAACAACAAAGAAACTCAGTTGACTATTATCTTTATTTAAATTCTCAAATGTCTGCATCTCTGTTGATATTCTATGTTCAGGTATATAATGTTAAGGTTTATTATGGGAGTTCATGACAAGCCTAAACAGCGCCAAGCCTCAATAGGTTTGATCCAAGGAGTTGGTTTAGGAGTCTTAAAGAATATTTTGGATTTTATGGACACCTGGTCCAAATCGAAAATTAAAAGAACAATGTACAGAAAAAAGTGCAGGATTTAAAATAATTACTATAATAAAATATAATAAAATATAAACTGAGTGTTTTGTCATGTCCACCTGTGGGTATGCAAACTTGTGCACTCAACCGTAGGCACAAGAGTGCAAAAATCCCATCACACAAACTGGAACAATTTCTGCGTCTTAAACGTGGATGTATAAATACTGAAAAGTGTGTCACGTTACATGTAGTTAGTGATTGTGTTTGAACTTACATTATACGGTGTGATCGTGTCCTTTAGAATATCTGCAAGAGAAAGCGGTTACTGCGTGATGATTTTTTTTTTAATGGCTTAAGATGATTTTAAAAAATAAATATAATAACTCCACCAGTTGTATTTAGTTAAGTCAAAATGTGTTTGTGTGTCTGAATACATCCAAGTTCTTCTCATTCTACTTTGTTATTTCTCATCGGTTGGAATCCAGTAGGTCACTTTACCGCCAACTGTACTGTAGCTCTCATCCTCTCTCTCATCTTCCCGACCACTTAAAGCTGATTGTCCAGACCAGACGTCCTTAAAATCATCTAATGCTTCCTTCCCCGATCTTGTCTTGTCCTGATTATGTCTCGAACTCTTCGTCTGCTGTTATCAGGCACTTCCACACACTCTCCTCTTTATGTTCTCTCTCAGTACCACTCTGAGCCTTTAATTGGAGTTCTGTAAGTCGCATCACCGCCACTTTAGATCTCACACTCTCCTCAGCTTCCCTGTCCTAGAAATGACTTTTTACTTCAGTCTTTCTATATATATATATTAAAAAAAACATTAAATGCTTCCTTCCCTGATCAGTGACTCCTCTTTCTAAAAGACTTTAAACATTGTCTTTTACTCTTCATAGTTTTTAGAGCTGTGACACCATTTCTGTCTCTCCTGCATATATTTCCTGTACGAGAGCAGTACATGCTCGACAGTCTCACTTTCATGACATTCCTCACAGAGTCCCTTCTGCTATTAAAGATGTCTTGTCCAATTCTTAATCTGCTAATGAATCCGTTTTTTTCTTTGTGGCTGATTTGTTCAGTTTCACTCAGTATTTTACGTTCTTTCTTTGTTCTAACTTGCTGTCCATGATGAAATGGCAGATGTGGTAATGCACATGGTCAGAATAGCACCAGTTGCACAGTTCCAGTTGTACACAGGACGATGTCTTTTTGGCACACTGTCTGATGAAGGTCCCTGTGACTGTGGGCTTCCACCTTGTGCTGCCATCTGTTGCTGTGTGTTACAAAACTAGTCTTGAAACGTTTTGATACCACCTTGTATGCGTGATGTAATATACATATAATATGATGTTTATAGATCCATTATATGCCTGAGGTGAGTCAAATACTAACACACTTCCAAATGCCAAGGTGTGTGCATGCAGGTGTACTTTACCTATTGAATTTTCCCTGGAGCACAGTTTACACTTCTGAACCATACTGGCGCTGCCTCGGCCTCCTTTCAGCGGCATGCTGTCCTAAAAAAAATCTTCATATCAGTAATTAATAAATACATACAACCTTTATTTCATAATACAAACAAATCTGGCGATAATGTAACATATACTGTACATGTACATCATAATTACCAGCAATGTGATATACTGCCATTTTTCTGAGATCTCACCACAATTCCCACACTTCAGCTGCAAAACAAAACACATCAATATCATCATTTCATTCTAAACCAACCAACTTTTCATTTTACAGTCCTGACACGCAGGCTCAGTCCCAAACGAATCCTCACTCCCTTTAAATGCGCACTATATAGTGTATAAATAAACAGCGCTTCATGCCCAACCTAGTGCCCTATTTATCCAAAAGGAAACAACCTTGTGTCCATAGCCAGGCAAACTGCTAGCTAGCAGCATGCCGCAGTAAGAGTTACAGTTTAACACAACAAATAAATGCAAGCAAAATATTGTGCTTGTATATTAGATATTTCTTCAAACTGGCATTAAGCCCAAAACCATAATTTAACTCTACCTTTAAATACCAACGGAAGTCGTCGCCTTCAGGTCTAACACTGGTAACGTTCTCCAGCGTCGCTTTAAACTGCAAACCGAATTTCTAACAAACCATGATAATAATTAAACAATGATAATGTGTAATTAAAATTTTTAACTATTCACACGAGAAAAATGAGTGGACCTACCCCCATGTTGGCGTTTGCGTAAGCGCTTTTCAACTTTACGTAAAAAGCGTTAAGATTTTTCGCGATTTCTAGCTACGCAATCCGCGTAAACGATGTTATATTCTGCTAGTTGTATGTAGCGCCTTTACGCATGTTTCCTATTCAGGAACGTCAGTATTCCGCGCCCTCTAGTGGCAACGCCACCACGTTTTTGCGAGCGTTTACGTAAGCGCTATTCATTTTTGCATACGAAAAAAACTTCAAGGAACGTTTAGCGCTTTCAAATGCCACGCAGTCCGCGTAAACAGCGCTGAATTATGTTAGACGTGCTATTCCGGCAGGTCAGTATTTTTAAAGACAAACATAGTACAAGAGTTTATAATAATAATTATTATGATATAGTTTAGTAGAAAAAAATATATTAAAAAGACGAAAATCTACCCCATGTTGGCGTTTAGAGCGTTTGTGTAAAGGCAATTCAAGTTTGCTACGTAAAAAGTGTTGAGATGCTATGCGATTTAAACATTACGCAATCTGCGTAAACGCCGTTACGTACGCGTTCTATTCAACTTCGTCTGTATTGTGCGTCCTCTAGTGGCAAAGATAAACACAACATTTCTGCGAGCGTTTGCGTACGCGCTATTCAAATATGCTATGTAAAAATAAGTTAATATAAGTTAAGCGCAACACGCTTTTGGCGCACTCTGCTTAAACAGCGTCGAATTCTGTTAGTTTCGGTTAGCGCGTTTGTGAACACGTACTGTACTATTCAGAAACGCTTGTATCGCCCTCTAGCGGCAATGACAGGAACACCTCATCACTGACGCAATACTACCACTTTCCAATCAAATAAAAGTGCCCTATGTAGGGTATAAAGCACGAGGGTATTTTCGCCCTACGTAGTGTACTGAATGTGAAGTCGCGGTTTGGGATGCGGCCATTATTAGAGGCACAGGAAAATGAAACGCACAATACAAGTTGCTTGTCAAATATGTTTTTTTATTATTATTAGTATTATTTCCATGTAGATCGTTACAGTCCTCACAGAAATCTGCACATAAATGATTTGGCAAAAAAATCCTCAGCCTTAATCTAATATCAAAAGTAAGAATGAGTTGTTTAACTACAATTCAAGTACTGGAGGATGCATAAAGATTGAGCTCCCTGACATCATACTGATTCTAAAGCACATGTCAAGTATCTTTAAAAAAAAAAAATCTGTCAAATCTAACATGGGATTTCCTCTGACTGTTGAGTGTAGCGCACATGTCGCATTATGTAGCTTTCTCTAACAGAGCAGCCATGTTTCGCAACACTCCATCTTGTAACACTCGGATGTAGAAGGTCTTTCCAGAGATCTCAGTATAAAACCATTAATCAGTAGAGCAAATACACACGCAAACTCGACCACACACACACACACACACACACACACACACACCTTATAAAGGGTGGGATGTAAACACTTTTGGCATTTAGGTTAAACCCCAGCCTTACAGATACTCTTCCTGAGTTCTGACTTCAAGTTTTTAAAGGCATCTCTCTCTCTCTCTCTCTCTCACACACACACACACACACACACACACACACACACACAAAGTTCATCAGCCACAGCATTCCAACACCTGGAGTGTTTTTTTTTAGTCTGACCCAGGACATAAACACTGTTTATTTTTCCACAGACGATGACAATGAACAAAAATAAGCGCTCTCAACTTCAAGCTGGAGGGAAAAAAATAAGAAAAGAGAGAGACGTAAAGTAAAAGCAAAAAACTAAATCTCATATCAGCCAGCTCGAGCGATGAAAGAGCGTCGAATGTCATTCCACGAGTCCGGCCCCGTCCTGCGCAGGAGGAGTGGGGACGCGACGCGACGAGGTCAGTGCGGCCTGCTGGACTCAGACGGGCGTCTCTGTCGGGGGGTTACGTGACCGTTCACGTGGCCGTTCTGACGTTTGACGAAGCCGCCGTTGAGGATGTCCTGAATGTGCTGCACGATCAGGTTTATCGCAACTGCAAAACAAAACAGACTCTTTCATACATAAAACAACTTGACACACATAAAAAGACTCGCTTTTGTCTTTATCGCACCGTGTATTGAACATAATCCTAATAAATATATTTAACAGCTATTTCCCCTTTTCCATCCAGGCGGTTCTGGAGCTAGTTCGGAACGATGGCCAATTTCGGCTCAACCTCTTTGTTTTCAGACAGAAAAAAAAAAATGGTTCCATGTCGGCTCCGACACTTGGCGGAACTAAAACAAAGAATTCTTACATCAGAGGCTGGGGATCGGATTATCATGACCAAGTTTGTAACGGTCATCTTTAAAAAAAATGGACTCAATATGTAATGGGCAGCTTGAATGCTTTCTGGTAATGGTGATGCCAGGAGCCATGTTGAAATTCGCCATTGTCGTGCTTGCTGCTAGCATTTTTTTTTGCCGCTAGCTCTAGCATTGCCACTATAATTACTGGCCAACATTGCTGGGGAAGTAGAGACGTACATGGTCGTATACAGTGACATACTGACGTGACTCTCTAGTCCAAGAAAAACAAAGCCAGTTCCTAGAAGGTTCGCTATTGAACTGGCACGAGACATGAACTAGCACCTGGTTCACTTTGGTGGAAAAGACGCTCATAATGTCTCATACTGTCAAAATAACGTTCAACCTAAATCGACTCACCGAGGTTATCGGCTCCACGTGGAATGATGACGTCTGCATACTTCTTCGTCTATTCAAAAAAAAAAAAAAAAAGGCAAGATTTCAAAAAAACGCAAGCAAAAACACAAATACGTGAGCTAACGCGGAAAAGAAAGCTGATACTCACTGGAAGACAGAACTCCTCGAAAGCAGGCTTTACAAATGTGATGTACTGGGACAGGACCTGCTCCAGCTCACGTCCTCTCTCGCCGATGTCTCGCAGAACTAACGCACAAACACACGATTCACGGTTAAGCTTAAACTTTTCCCTTCGGGATTGCGTTTTTATAAGCGTCTTCGTCAGGTACCTCTCCGAGACAGCCGCGTGTCCGGATCCGTGTCCACGAACAGCTTCATCTGGAACAGGTCACGGATCTCCTGTGAGTAGAACATGAGAATGCCCTCGAAAAGAACCACATCGGCCGGGTACAGCGTCACAAACTCGTCCTTCCTGTTACGTTCAGGACACAAGTGATTAAGCGGGGGGGGGGGGAAACAACAACAAAAAAAATAAATTTAAGTAACCACCTATCATGATTCTTTTCTGTATCAATTCACAAGGGTGAAATTTTTTTATTTGTATCTTGAGGTGGTAAAAGGTTGCAGTTCCTCTATAATCCTGCAGTCTAAACTATTCACAGACTGGCACGCAGCACAGCATTTTTTATGTTGTTGAAGCAAATTATTTGCAACATCTTAATTTCCAAGTTTCTTTAGAATTATAATAAAATTCCAAATAAATAAATATCATCAAAATGGAACATTTCTAAAATTGATAAATCATGATACAAATTTAATCAACAACCGGGTACAATGATTTTGTATCGTCTGGTTCTTGGCGATTCCCTTTCCTACATTTTACACGGTGCGCTAGAAAGATGTTCATTCTGCGATGTTTTTTTTTTAAAACACACAAGGCTACCAACCTGGAATGTGTGACAAAGTCGTACACCGGGATCTGAACCGTCTTCCCCTGAATGATGTCATGGAGCGTCTTTAAGATCAGCTCGTTGTCGAAAGCGTCTGGACAGAGGAATAAGAATGAAAATAAAAATAAGCTTCCTGTTTCAAAGACACATAGAATAGAAGGCATTTCTGATTCACTCTGACTGACACGCGGTGTTTGTTACCGGGATGATCGAAGTTGAACTGTCCTTTGCTTGCCCTGGCTTTCTGTTCAGGAGTGAGCACTTTGTAGAAACTGTCCTGACTCAGGGTGGCGACCTGACGCTGCCGGTGATCGATCTTATTCTGCCCCAGCATCTCCATGATCTTGGCACATACTGAAGACTGCAGAGAGACGGATACACGGGAGCATGTGGCATGAAATATCGTAGTGGCGGTCAAAGCACTTCACTAACTGTGTTGTCAGGTTTTGAGTATCAAGATCTCAACACATGAAGGTAGTGGAAAACATCAAAGTGACAACTTATATATATATATATATATATATATATACACACACGGCCCATTCTACAAAAATGCCGCACTGTGCTGCCACTTAGTTTTGTTGATGCCAAGATCATTTAAATGAACATAACAGATGCATTACTTGTAGATGTTCATTTTGTACTTTCAATCATGAAATATATTTTTTTAAAGGCCAAGTTGAAGGAAATATCTTGTTACTTTGATCATACATTAAAGTGGGACTGTATACCTTTCATCTTAAGATATTTTTTCATAAAATAAATCTGATACACACCAACATCAATATCTTATAAAATAAGTGAAACAATAAAATCATGAAACAATAACTGATCATAATTAATAATATTAAATTAATATTAGTTACTGTTACACAAAAAAAAAGCCTTTGACAATTTGAAAGTGTTCCTCCGTCACAGGTCACTAGATGGAGAAAACTGGACAAAATGCAAAAGGTGATCAGATTTTTTTTTTTCAGCATCAGGGGCTTTTTGGAGGGCTTGACATGCTCAAAAATCTTCACACAAGATTTTGCATTTATATATATTTTATCTGATATACTGCTGGTTGGGGATTTATATGATCACCACCAAACTGTGCCAGTGCAAATGGAGGATGCAAGATTCTGAAGGGGTTTTTATACCTCAAATAGTTTAGCCACAATGCCGCCTTAAACCTATGGTGAAATCTGGCTAGTAATTTTCTTAGTTATATATAAAACTTACATATTCTGCCATAATAATGTCGGTATTTCCCCCTTTAAATCACACTTCGTTCTGATGCGATGGCGCAGGTGCTTGGGCCCGATCATCACTGCTTTGCAACCATATTTCCCTAAATGCTCATTGTGTTATTCTCATTAGTGGTACCAGGAGGAGAAGTAACATCACTTATTAAATGTCTATATGATTTTTTTTTTATGTTGTAGTGAAGCTTAATTTCTGTGGATTCATAACATTTAAAAGTAAGTTATTGATATTAAAGAAGTTCTAGGTGTGAAAAAGAAATACATTTCGGGAGATTTTATCACCCAAATTCAAAATTTTCTGTTCAATGACCCATAACATAATTATACAAGTCTATATAATACATAACCAAAGAACGCCTTTGATAACTGTTAGTAAATACACCACCACAATAACGGCTACGTGACCGGCGGGCGGCTGACGTCACAGTTCCGGCTAAACTAACCGATTAAATCGTCGTCGCCCACTACGGACGTCATCATGTAAACAACAATAGCTAGACCGGAATCTCCGCGCTTTTCGTTGCCTCCTGGCGTTCAAACACTTTCATAGAACTTATTTTAAACATAAATAAATAAACGTCAACTCGCTATTTTGTTTTTTATAAAACGAACACTTGTTAGTTTTCTTAGTTCTTAGAGCGCGTTCTGTTCTTAACGCGCGTTCTGTTCTTAACGCGCTCGCAAAAATAAATAAAACGCATTATACATAAATCAGAACATAACTTTGATAATTAGTTTGTTTGTATTTAAAATAAATTTTAAAAGATTGGTCAGCTGATTGTGCTTGGCCACGTGTTGGGAAATGAGATCATCCTACGAATAAAACTGGCACCAGCTGCAGGAGGAGTCGCGGGCTGATGACGCGCACGGACAAAGAAAACCCACGCGCCGCAACCGACTGGAAATTCCCATAACTAACCTAATTGTTCATTAGTCATTTTCTTAATATAACACAAAATATAATTACCTATGTTATACATTATGGAGGCAAGGATACGTGTGTGTAAACATTAACACTATAATAATTCATAGTAAGCTTTAAATGAAAGCCACGCGGCCAGGGCGCGCGCGCATTCGCATCACAATTGCCTACAAAAGGAAGGAGATGAGTTTTCAGACAGGCGGTGAAAAGAAACAAGAAATGGATCATTTAATACCAAAAAGGTAACAATAAAAAAAGCGAACCTTGCCGCTAGCTGTGCCGCCTGCGACCCCGATGAGAAACGGCTGCCTGATGGCGTTACCGTTCTCCTCCTGGTCCTGAAGTCGGGTCTCGCTGTCTCCAGCCATGCTGCAGTGCTGCTTTCCGAGCGCAGGTCCGATCCCAAACCGTTCCCAGCACCCTGACTGCGTGCACTCTGTGTGGGGATGGAAGAACCGTTCCACAGACCCCACGCAGTCTACTAACGCGTCCAATAGGAAGCCATTTGAGATTGAAGCCCAAGCCCTCCCCCTTACCCAGGGCAGGACAAACCTCAAGCACATCTCTAGGGCACTATCTAGGGCTAAATCCTCGATTCAACTCCCACCTTGTGCACTTGCATAGAAGTCGTTTGGTATTAAAGGCAAATGGGTTTTTATTTTTGTCATCATCATCATCATCATCATCATGGCGTGGTTATCAATCATCTTAGCTATTTTCAAACCCGTAAATGAAATATAAAATATTAGAATGTAAAATATTATTTCAAAATAAACCAGCCTCTTTTATCTCTTAAAAAAAAACAAGTTCAATTAACTTACGAAATCAGACTTAAAAAAATAATGTTAAGTAGTTGTATTGTATATATTTTTAGTAATAAAAATAAATCAGCCTTGATTAGTTTTTTAGTATATATATATATTAATTGTTTTTTTTTACATTCAATATTTAATATATTGTATTATATATTTTTGTGGTTTGGAAAAAAATGTAATAAAAAAATGCAAACATTGGTAATATAAAAATAAATCAGTCATTAGAAAAAAAATAAATAAATGTAATAACAAAAATAAATATATTAGCCTATTTAAAAATTGTGTGTGTAATTACTTTCAATGATTAAAAGATGTCCCTTTGCACATTATGACATCATAGGACTGATGTTATATTTCTTGGGCCTTAAATGTATTTTATATCATTTAGAAATCTATTTGTAATCTTTTTAGTAAGGGGGTATACAAGGCAAAAAATAGTAAGTAACCAAAAATACAAGAGCTACAGAGATTATACAATAAAATAGAGAGGTACATTTCCTGAAGAAAATGTGAGTGGTTCTTGCCATGGAATCATCGACATAGCTGATATCGGTCTCAATGTCATGTCTATGGGACTTAGCTGATGTCATAGCTGATGTTGGTCTCAATGTTGAGTCTATGCGACTTTTGGGGGGTGGTTAATTGCCCCCTGTAAAAATAATAATAATAATAATTAATATTAATAAAATAATTATAATAATAATCCTGTGAGATAACGATAACGATAGTAGTGCTTCACTTCACAAGCACCACTACTAAATACATATTTTTAATTCATTAGAAAAAATAGTGTGTAATAAAGTATTATATATTCACAGAGTGAATGACGTATGTAATGACCAATAGCAACCAATCATTTCACGTGCCCCGCCCCATCTTCAGTAAACAAAAGTAACAAACAGTAAAAATAAAAAAATACTTTTTAACTACGTTAAATATTGTCGAAAAGATTTAAAATAATGTATCAAAATAGATATTAAAACTATAAAATACATTATCAATATATTATATAATAAAACTATCATATAAAACCAAATAATAATGTTCAATATCAATATAGAAAATAGGTCATTTTTGCAGACCAATAGGAATTAAGCGTGGCGGAAGTCCCACCCCTTTCCAAAATCTAGGCTGCTCCGAGAGTCGCGTTCGTTCCTGCGCGATAATTATTGCGGGATTAAAGTGTATAGCTGTTACAGGAGGACAGCGAGTATGTCTTTGTGTTGATGTGCTGTGTATGTGACGCTGTAAATGCGCGAGTCTGCTCAGAGCTCAGGAGTCTTCATGTTCTTGTCCTGCAGCAATGCGCGTCCTGAGCTCCGTTCTGCCCCCGCGGCTCCGCGCCTCTCTCCTCCTCCTCACCGCGAGTAGGACGGCGTCGTCGGGAACCGCGCAGATCAGAGAGCCGCTGAACTTCTGGGGCGGAAACAGGATCGGCCTCCAGGGCGACATCGGATCCGAGCCGGTATGCGAGCCCGCGACAGGTGACGGTTTCTGTTCAAGTTCCACTGAAGTTTAAGTCCTCTGTGTTTGTGCACGTGAACTTTGTCCTGCAGTCACATGGCCACTCTGATAAACCTTTTCATGCAGGTTAATTAGAGCAGAAATGGCTAAAGCTCGGTCAAATTTCAGTAACATTATAGAGCAGTTTAGTAAAATGTATGATAATTTGCAGACTTAAATATTTTGCAGGGGGGAAACTGCATTAAAATACTTAACAGTGCATTAGAATAGGTCATAGAAAGGTCAGTGATTGGGGGGTAACAGTGATGATCAGCTGTCAGTCAGTTGGGGGTAAGGGTGACGACGAACACTTGGACAGTTGGGGGTACGGGTGACGACGAACGATCGGACAGTTGGGGGTACGGGTGACGACGAACGATCGGACAGTTGGGGGTACGGGTGATGACGAGCGATTGGACAGTTGGGGGTACGGGTGATGACGAGCGATTGGACAGTTGGGGGTACGGGTGATGACGAGCGATTGGACAGTTGGGGGTTTGGGTGACGACGAACGATCGGACAGTTGGGGGTACGGGTGACGACGAGCGATAGGACAGTTGGGGGTACGGGTGACGACGAGCGATTGGACAGTTGGGGGTACGGGTGATGACGAGCGATTGGACAGTTGGGGGTACGGGTGACGACGAGCGATTGGACAGTTGGGGGTACGGGTGACGACGAACGATCGGACAGTTGGGGGTACGTACGGGTGATGACGAGCGATTGGACAGTTGGGGGTTACAGTGGGTAACGGTGATCAGCGATTAGGCTTTTCTAACAACAGCTAATGCAAAAGATACTCATCCAGGCTTAGGTTTATAGACACGGGTTGTGACTCAACCAAATCGGCTCTCTCAATCTGTATAACCAGTAGAGGTGTTGGCAGGAGTGTCGTAAGAAGAAATTGTACTCACTTTATAAATATTGTTAGTTATATTTGGGATTCATGGTACTTATACATGCAGTTACCTCTGACAGTAGACTAACCCCATAAGAAATGATACAATTATAATTTTTTGTGTGTGTTTATATGTGTAGGACGTGTGTTATGCCAGCTGCAGTTCTGCCAGGCGGCGCAGGTGGACGAAGCCGTAAACAGCGCTCGCTCCGCTTTCACACGCTGGAGTAAGATGGCTGGAATGGAACGAGCCGGGGTCATGCTGGAGGTTGCACGAATCATCCAGGTACACCGAGGTCAAAGGTCAACTAGACAAAGGTCAGAGGTGTCATACCAGGGTAATGCAGCAGAATTTGTCTTTTTTACGGACAGAAAAGAAGGGAAGAGATCGCCGAAGTTGAGGTGGTTAACAACGGCAAGTCGATCACAGAGGCGCGGCTGGACGTGGACTCAGCCCGGCTGTGTATCGAGTATTTTGCTGGTCTTGCGACAACCATGGCAGGTTTGTTATCGTGTGAAAAATGTTCAGTGTAAATCGAATTTGGAAGCAAAAGGAACTATGCGGGCAAAAATCCGTTTACAGGGCAGCACGTGCAGCTAGCAGGAGGATCGTTTGCTTACACGCGCCGGGAGCCGTTGGGTGTGTGTGTGGGAATCGGAGCCTGGAATTACCCCTTCCAGATCGCGGCCTGGAAGTCGGCTCCGGCTCTCGCCTGCGGTACGGTTACGCTGCAGAAACCAGGACAATTTCACGTCAAAATTGTAGCATACGTTTGCCCTGGACTTTCAGTCAACTGTTTCTTGCATTCGCAGGGAACTCGATGGTGTTCAAGCCGTCCCCGTTGACCCCGGTGACTGCGGTGCTGCTGGCTGAGATCTACACGCAGGCCGGCGTTCCCGACGGTCTGTTTAACGTAGTGCAGGGTGCGCAGGAGACCGGAGCTCTGCTGTGCCAACACCCTGCCGTAGCCAAAGTCTCCTTCACTGGGAGTGTGCAAACCGGCAAGAAGGTGCGAAATCCCAGGCATCTAACTCGCGAGCATTAGCACTTGCTAAGCACCATGAAAACATTCCCTGTGTTAGGACAATTAGGCTCACGCCTTTATTTTAGAAATATGAAACATCAGGATAATAATGGAGAGAAAGATGCATTTCAGCTTTTTATTCCTTTTTCATGTGGGTCAGAAGTTTACATTCACTTGGTTAGTATTTGTTAATATTGCCTTCAAATTGTCTGACTGGTGGCCTTCCACAAGCTTCTCACAATAAATTGCTGGAGTTTTATCCCGTTCCTCCTGACAGAACTGGTGTAACTGAGTCAGGTCTGTAGGCATCCTTGCTCGTTCGAACTTTTCTGCCAACAAAACCCACCAATTGACAGAAGGTGCTCAAGCCCTGATGTCATTTTCTGGAATTTTCCAAGCTGTTTAAAGGCACAGTCGACTTAGTGTATGATATTGTTGTGAATAATAAGTCTAATAATCTATCTTTAGACCAGTTTTAGAGAAATTTGACTTGTCATGCATAAAGATGACATCGACTAAAATAGATAACCGACTCGCTTATACTATAGTTTAACATGAAATCAGCTTTAATGACCTCAGCCTAAGTGTATTTTAACTTTTTGACGTCTATCAACTGTATCAAGGTTTAATATTAGAAGGTCACCCATTGAATAATTTATTTTTCGTTCCTTTTTGATCATTTTGCTGTGATCTTGCGATAGCGAAGCCTCATCTCCGCCAACCTGCCAGGCTGAATGAACTGTGTGGTTTTTATTTAGTATTTTTTGCCTTGCAGATAATGGAAATGGCGTCCAAAGGTGTGAAGCCGGTGACCCTGGAGCTCGGTGGCAAATCTCCACTGATCATTTTTGAGGATTGTAACCTTGAGAATGCGATCAGGGGAGCGCTTATGGCCAACTTCCTCTCTCAGGGACAGGTACTGCGTTTCAAATCGAGACCGATGATTTGTTGTACCGTGATATCCACGAAATCTTTCCTGGTGTTTGGGACAAATTTGTTAACGTGGTATTAAATTAATGATTATTGAGGCATCGATGTAGCAATGATTCAAATTGTTTATATGGTAACGATATACATTTTTTAAAAAAAGGATTTTACTGTTTGTAAATAAACTGTGGAGAAATGTCTGACAATTGAAAGCTCATTTACAAACTGATAATTAGCCAATAGGCTCTACAGTCCTACATTTTTAAGTTGGTAAACATGTAGGTACACAACCGAACCGTTTTGAGCATGTTTAGTCAATCTTATCCTATTTGTTTTAGTCGACTAAAAATAATTTTAGTCTAGTTTTAGTCAATGAAAATGTAACATTTTAGCAATAAGATTATTATTAATTAATTAATTAATAATTCAAGTCTAGTCTTTTGTTTTCACAAAATAATTATCTTAACATTTTAAAATGCTTTTTTTAAAACATTTAAAATTTTTTGAATCACACTCGTCTTTTTCCATCAACAATACTGCATGCAGATTCCGTTATTGTCACTGTTCATTGATATCCGTGACGTCTCGACTTAGTCACAGGAAAAAAGGTCGTCAACCAATATTTTTTCGTTGGTGAAATGAACACTATTGTACGGTTGTTTTTATTTTATTGTACAACACTATTAAACATATATTATACAGTATGTTTCTTTTCAATCCTAAAATACAGTAGAGTGTTCGCTGCAATAACTGTGTGCAATAACTTCTCTCAAGACCATTTAACCTACACTAGTACAGAAGACTCTTTAACTCCTCATTGTGTCTCCTCTACACGCAGGTGTGCAGTAACGGGACGCGGGTTTTCGTGCACAGACCGATCCTCGGCCGTTTTTTGGAGGAGGTGGTGAGGAGAACCAAAGCGATCCGGATCGGCGACCCCCTGCTGGAGGAGACGCGTATGGGGGCCCTGGTCAGCAAGGAGCACCTGAACAAAGTGCTGGGATATGTGGACCAGGCCAAGGCCGAGGTACAGCACGACTCGCTCACTGCCTGAGGAACATTCAACGTTACTCCTTAATCAGTAACACTGTTTAAATAAAAACACAGTATTGGTCATATATGGTTTTTATATAATACAGAAAATGTGTGTGACAAAGAAGCTACTTCTGAATTTATGGATTTGACCGATCTTGCTTCCCTAGAAAATTCACGTTGCTAACTTCAGCTGTTTAGGAGAGATGATTTTCTGTGTGGCCCAAAAAAATGCCAGCGTTCTGCTGTCTCGCTTCAAACAATAATCATTTAAAACGCAAATTATTCATATTTCTTTGAGTATTGATATGAGAAATTTTTTAAGCTTCTAGAACCTTATGTACCGTATGTAAAAAATTTTTGCTTAAATTAAAATAAGTTTTTTTTTTTTTTTTTTTTTTTTTAAGCTTAAAAGTAAAAAAAAAATCTGTATTGTCCGTAACCATGTCAAATTCATGTTGCAATATTAATTGCAATTAATCAATAACAATTTTGCGTTTTAGTATAATACACCTTATTTAGGTTTATGTCTTTTCACGGGAAATTTAAATCAACCAAGTTTCATCTGAACGACAGTTGAAAGATTTAAATTTATTTTTAAAAAGTAACGGACACTACAGACATAATAGGGCAAAAAACTGTATTTAGCAGTTGTGCTTCTTTTTATCTCATAAAAATATAAATGTGTATGCACATTTACAAAAAAATGAAGTATGAAGCGGGAGATGAGAAGCATAAAGTATTATGAAAAATGATATTGTGTGTGTACATCTGAAAATAAAATGTATCTGATCTTTTACTTTCACCCTAGACACTTTTTTGCACAAATACCTTGTTTTTCCCGACTGCTTGTAGATAAATCTGATAAGTTATTTTTGCAACCTGTTCCTCGTCAGGGTGCTCGGGTGCTGTGTGGAGGAGAAGCGTTCACACCGACGGACCCTAAACTGAAAGGTGGATATTATATGACCCCCTGTGTGCTTGGTGAGTTTCAACTGATTATCAGCATTTATGACTTCTGCAGCTCAAATACAATAGATTTGCTTAGATTAGATTTGTTTAGATTACTGAAGTACAAATCCATATTGCAACCATGTAGTAATGCTGTCAAACAAAATGTATAATTTGAACTCCGTGTCCTGGATCAATTGCTTCCAGACAACTGCACAGACAACATGACGTGTGTCAGAGAGGAAATCTTCGGACCCGTCATGTCGGTGTTGACCTTCGACACAGAGGACGAAGTTCTTCACAGGGCTAACGACACAACCCTGGGACTGGCTGCTGGAGTGTTCACTAAGTAATCAGGTTTTTTTTTTTATTTGTTATTCATCCTTTAAAAGGCAATGATGAGTAATCTATTTGCTTTACTAGGACGAGCAATCATTAAACATCCTCTGTGCCAAAGAATCAACACAGATGATCTGATTTGCAACCCGATTTTAAAAAATTGGATGCATGTGTAAAAAAAAAAAAATGATGGACTCAACACTCTTGGAAAATGTTCATTCAATTGTTTAATTGTGTAGAAACAAAAAACTAATCACAGACATGCCGCCAACTATTTTCATTTAACACTCCAACCTTCTTTTTTGGTTTGTTAAAGCCAAAAAGTTGGAATGTTAAATATTTTTTGTGGCATATCTGTCATTTTTTGTTTTTTCTTCACAATTGAATTGAACGTTTTCTTAGAGTGGTTGATTTTCATACTTTTTTTGCCATGGTTTATATGACCAAATCAGATTTGCTGTATTTATAATGTGTGCCACAAGAGGGCGCACATTACATGAAGAGATGTGAGCTGTTGACCTGTTAAAAATCACTCTGCAAAAACTTAGTCTGTTACTGTGTGTATGGATGTGTGTGTGTATATATAATATATAAATTGTACGTGTGCATGCATTCCCTCTTTCCTTTGTCCATCAGAGACATTCAGAGAGCACATCGAGTGATTGAGAACTTGCAGGCTGGCTCGTGTTTCATCAACAACTACAACATCACGCCTGTGGAGGTGCCGTTCGGAGGCTACAAAGCCTCAGGTAATGGTTAAAAACAATAAGATTAAGTATAATATTCCCCCAAAGATGTTTAGATGAAAATCTCATCTTAACTTTAAACCTGACTGTGAGTCCAAATCCCAGCAATACTCATTCGTGGCAATGCTATTCAGTTTGTTTTCCTACTGCACATGCACTATACGGGGAATTCTGCTACAGTGTCATTAGTGAGTTTGGATGCCAAGGAGTCTCCAGTTCAGTTCAGTCAGGGTTGAGTTCCTATGAGTTACATCCCTATAGCATGCAAAGGCATTCTGTACCACTCTAACGTTTGTTGCAGCAGTTTAGGGAAGAACCATTTACCAGTGTGCTGTTTGGGGGTGCACAAACTAATGGTTGTGGATAGACTTTATCCAAAAAAATTGTTCACACTTGTCACAGCTTTCTTTTTTTTTCCTCTTGTGTCTTCACAGGTATAGGAAGAGAAAATGGCCAGGTGACCATTGAGTACTACTCTCAGCTCAAGACCGTGGTGGTCGAAATGGGAGACGTGGACAGTCTCTTTTAAACACAGGACTGGACAGAGGAGATATCTTTTAAATAGGGTTTAACGATTATTCCTGAAATGTACTGATGTTGATTGTACAGGACATAAGTGCCTTATCATGAGATTGGGTGGGACAATACAGAGACAGGGAAAAGGTCCTATACTGTGATATTCAGTAGTAGTACAGCCAATACTTTGTAAAATGATTTGTAAAACATGGCTTGCCAAAGTATTACAGTTGAACCTCGGCATACGTGGACTTTTCGCCTTAAGAATTGAAATATTGGAAGAATTTTTTTCGCCGAACGGACTGAAGTCGCGAGTACGTCCGCGAGCCATTCAATACTTGTTTGTGTCATTGGAAAGCCAATGATAGGAACAGATTATGTGCATTTTTGCAGTTGTTTTTTTTTTTTTTTTTGAAATTTTTTTTACTGCAATATAATTTATAGAGTTTAGAATATATAGAATACAATAATATATAATATAGAATTTCAGTAATAGGTCTTTTCTTTTTTCCAGATTTTCTTTTTCACACTGATTTAGCAGCAGTGTATCATCAGCCATATTTTTATGATGTCTGATCTTATTACACATTTCACATGTTTATTAACATTTATAAATGACCATTACGCTTTCCTTCTACTTGATTTCACTAGATTCAGCCATTCTCATCATGACCGATTAAAACAAGCTAGGTTTTGACAAAACCGCTACAAATACTGGAAAGCTGTTTAGACGAAGTAGCATTTCCTTGAAACTGTGAATCACATGCACACTGTATCACAGAGTTTCATTACAACTCTAAGCTGTGTATTGTCTAAATGTTTTATTGCTTATGTAGTAATTAATGCTCCAAACCAGATGGCATTGTAATAACTACATATGTATGTATTTAAATTGAGAATTTCATGAGGGCAAATAAAATACAGTAAATAAACAGAAATGTCTCATTCATTGCTGTCGGTGTGCACTGTTTTTTTTTTTTTTTCTCCCTTTCTTTTCTTTTTCGCCCTTGTATTGAATTACAGTTCTTTTGAAAGAAGTTTCACGAGGAAGCTCAATAATATATGAACAGCGAAACTGAACTAGTTACTACTACATTTAAATAATTTAGAAGTTTCCATGAAAATGACGTCACAAATAAACACCTGGGTATCAATACTGCAAACGTGCGAACAAACTGCTGTGTTAGTGCTTTTAGATTTCTTTCCTTCTTCTCTTTGCCAGTTTGTTTTCTCCTCTCTGAAAAGAAAAAAAATGGAGAAACCAACAGGTAATCATTTTGTAAATCAGATTCATTAAAAAAATCTTTGATCATAATACCTACCTTCACCAGGGTTTTGGCGGGTTGCTTGAACTGTGCGGCCGATTCTAGAGATAAACGAGCCATAAATTACCTTCAGGTTGCCATAAAACTCTTAGAGAACTTCCAGAGACGTCTGAAAAATAAACTCACCGTCCTCAGACAGCAGATCGTTCTCCTTGTGCGGTCCAGGCACCTACGGATTTCACAAAGCTCAGCAGTCTGAAGGAGGATTTTCTCCGGGACGATGTAGTAAATTCTACAACACTGAAGTTAAACATGCCCCTTTTCAGGTCTCACCTCCTGCTGTACAGAGTCCTGGACGCTCTCTCTCATGTGGTCGCCCTCCTGCAGTTTGCTCAAGCGGCCCTGCTCAGCTGCCACTCCGACCTTCAGGACGTGGAAAGGAGTCTGCAGGTCTCCCACTCTGAAGTGCACCGCTGTGCCCTCGAACCACAGGCTGTCGCACAGACCCTCCTTAAACCCCGGCGGCTCGTAGTCTGATGGTGTTACTGTCACATTTCAAACAGGCAACTATTGTACTAATACTGTACAGTGTTTTGGTTCTACAGTATACAGTGTGTGCTTGGTGTTAAATTTTTTTTTTCCCCCAGAGACACTACATCAAGCCAAGTTCTAACACGCAACACTTCTCACAGCTGTGTTTACTCTGTGCTACGGATGTTTGTTTTACCATCATCGTAATAGTAGAGCTTCATGGTGAGGTAGACATCGTCAGGCAGTGAGTCCAGATTCTGCATGAGCAGAAAAAGCTTTCTGATCAGCAAAACTGAGGCCTTCTTTGTGTCCTCTATGGTCACCCTCATCTCGATGTTCTCGTTTCTTCAACAAAGAGGTTTCGGTGTGTATTAGCACAAGTTCTGACACTGGGTTTTTTATTATAAAGGTCTACAAATGGTCCTCTAACACTGTATCTATACCGTGCAGCTCAGCACAGTCGACTGCAAGCTTCTGTATTACTGTAGCTCTACTAATCGTATCCGGTCATCTGCCACTTAAGCTTCTACTAGAGAGGAAATTTCCCACTCCGTTTCAGGACAGTGTCCCAAAGGACACACGATGGTTAAACAGGAAAGTCAGAAAATAGCTAACAATAGCAGAGATCCATGCTGTTTGACATTCTTGAGTTAAGTGCTGCACTGAAGCTAAAGGGTTAAAGAAAGCTTTAATCATAATAATACATTTTACTTGTGTGATGAATTATTGTGTACAGAGCTGAACGGATCAGCACTACACATACAAGAGACCTGTTAATTAGCTGATGAAGTTGCAGCAGACAACATACAGTGAAGAGATGCTTAGGAAGTCTTTAATGATGTTCATAAATTACCTTGAGGTTTTCATGGCACATCTCTTACCTGAGGATGTCCATCTGAGGCCCGAGGTCTGTGTACTTAAACTTGAACTGGTAAGATTCAATGACATGCTGTAAAAAATTTAAATATATATAAAATTATAAAGATTTTAGAAAAGACAAATACACAATTTCCTGACATAATCATAATCTTCTTGCTTTTTAATACACTGCATCTGTCAACAAGATTTAGTTTCTCAACTCATTAAAAAAAAAATTTTTAGACTGCGAGCCATGAATGCACCGCTGTCTTTATTTCTTCATCAGAAGTGAATCTTCGTCCTCGTATTGCTGCTTTCAGCGGACCATCTCACTCCGTCAAAGTCTGACGGAGTGAGATCAGCACTATAGTGAGCTAGATGCTTTAACACGTCAAAAGTGAATTTTTTGCAGTGTGTCGAATTCTTTTTTTAATCAGGTTTAGGCTTCAGCTCTTCAATAAACGTCTCACTGTAACGAGCACAGTTGATTGTTAATCCTTTTTCCTGATAATGTTCCAGTACTGGACCTTGAGATGAGAATCCCATAAAAATGTAAATGTTTATGAATTTTCCAGCTGATGGTTGACCTTTGAACTTTTTTCTCGGTCTCTGCTCTCCGTTCCATACCCTGGCGTCACCTAGTGATGAATTTGTGTCTCGTCACCGGTAATTACTCTCTTTAAGAAACTTTCATCTTCCTTAGGGTATCATTAAAAATTTTGTTTGCAAATATTCAAACGCTCCTGTTTATGCTCTTCTGTGAGTTGTTTCGGGACCAGGTACACCCTCAAACTATAAAAAAACACGAATCACTGGATGTTGTTCTCCTATCGTGCAAATCACAAGTAAGAGCGTCAGTTTTTGCTTGCACGGCAGTTACAAATTAATTAATGTAACATGTTCACATAAGACAGTAGCCTTGAACAGAAAGCGCTGATAAGATGGTGCAGGCAACAGATGTTGTTATTCATATATCTGTTATGTGGATCATTTATGACTCTTAGAAAACCTTCATGGTAATATAGTATGTACTGTACAGTTACTTACATTAGTGTCATCTGGGTCTCGGTGCACCTGTTCAAAATACATTATATATGAGACAGACAATACATTGTCAGGGTTCTCCCTGTGTTAACTAGTAAACACGTGTACACTTACCCCGATAAGCACAATTTGCAGCTGAAAAAAAAACAAAAGGGCGAAATTGAATTAATAATTTTCACTCTGCACAATCACTGAAAAACTTAACAATTATTTGAACTCACATATTTTTTCTCCAAGGCATCAAAACATCCAATCAACCTGGAAAAAAGAACAAAGTATTATTTTAGTTACAGCATGCTCGTTTAAGTTTTAATTAAGAGTAATATATTAATGCATCATCACCTGATATTAAATTCATATGTGAGTAAATCTCTATGGAGGTATTCTGAAGAAAAATAAAGCATGGAAGAAAGTCTTCCCAGAAACCTGATACACAGCCCAAAGTGTAACATATACAGTATTAACTTTCAATAATTTTTTTAGTGGACGGCGGCCTTGCAATGTTGTGGCTGCTATTGAGTGGACTCATTAAAACAAAAACAAAAAAAAATGCTGAACAGTCATACACAAGCAATACCAGTAGCGGTTGTTACACATCCACTAGAGATATGAGTGATACAAGTGTGCTTGTGTGTGTGTACCAAGATTGTTTCAGTCATGATTTATCAGTTATGGAAATATACAACCACTTACCACTTGACTATTTTGTTGGCTCCTGGAGAGGTGCAGTCCTCTTTAAGAACTTTGAGGCATAAATCTAAAATATTTGAAAACAATAAACCTTGTGAGATACTTCGAACTAAGATCGTAAAACGTCACATGGACGATTTGACCATTAAGAAAAAGACAATATTAATTCTTTGAACTCAACCTGTTTTGTATGGTGTAGCTCAAAAAAATAATAATAATTCACTATAGCTTACATAGGCTAGAAGGGATTTAAAATAAAGCTTTCATGCTGGACTGTTATTCACATATTTGAACGGCTTTTTTAACCTTTACTTTTAGAATTTTTACTTTTCCGTTAAAAGTGACATCATGAAATTAAGCAGCTATACTGCTTCATTATTTTTGTTTGTTTGTTTTATTTAGTGAAAAAAAAGACCTTCTAAGTAGCGGGATCGATACGCGTCTTCTGGAAAGATCCCACGCAGGTACGTTATAGAGGACACGGCCAGGACCAGCATTCGCTTAACAAACACCAGAGACTGCTCCTGAGTTCTGAGCTCCTGGTTAAATAAACTGTCCCACTGAAAGTGTTTGAAAGCAAAAACATATGTAATATAACATGACCAATGTTATTCAACGCATTTCAACGTGTAAATTTACACACCATACATTTGCTGTGAAATGTCTGCTAAGTACGGAACATACAATGGGTGTTCAAGTCAAACCGGCACTTGGTAATGAAATTTCTGGTGAAAGAAGAAATAAAAGTGGCTGACATTTATAGAAGTCTTCAAGCATTGTATAGTGATGAGACTCGGTCGTTCCCACGAGCATTCAGCATCTGAACTTTGAAAATTGATATTGCCAACTATTGGAATCTGTCTGTGTGACAACTGTACACACAATCATTCACCACCACTACCTGCATGTTACGTTACAGGAACTTGGCTGGGAGTTATCGCCACATTCTCCATACAGTTCTGACCTCGCCCCAAACCATTTCCACATGTGGGCTGTGAAAGGAGTTCCTGGGAGGCCGGCGTTTCAACCATGAAAAAACTTCGAGGTATCCAAGCACTAGTGAAACACTGGGATAAGTGCATTAGTGTAGCAGGATATATAGAGAAATAAAGAAAGTTTATAATCTCGGGTCCCGGTTTGACTTGAACGCCTTTTGGAATTGATAATTGACTTTGAATATGTCTACCCAATTTGATTTTAAAGTTTTATCTTGTGTTTTTTTTACCTCACTACATTACTTATTAGGTACCTAGTTATTCATTCATTTATATTTATAATAATTCGGAAGGTATAACAATAAGTTATCATTAAGTCATTATGTTTATTTATGTTAAAAGTTTGTTTGTTTTATACTATTTTTCCACTCCTCATTCTGGTGTACTAAGAGCTAAGCTAAGCTAAGCAACTTGTTACATGTTTATTTAGAAAAATAATGCTAAGTAATTATTTGTAATGTTTTTTGTTTGTTTGTTTTTTTTTACCTCAACAACCTCCTTCTTTGCTTTCCCTCGTTTTTTCATCCCGGTTGCCATGTCCTTACAGTTAACTAGTTTTTTTATTATTATTACTATTATTATTGTTTCTACCCAACTTAAACAACTAGCTTACTTTGCTGAGTAAAAATGTTTAAACATCACTTTTAAGGTGTTTAAAAGTAAAAACGACATCGCACTCTGCTGAGGTGAAAACTGTTAGCCAAGATGCTAACCCTGTTGTTCGTTGAAGCGGCTCGTGAACGCTCGCACGAGTCAATCAAAAAAATCACGGGTTCACGGGGTTGCCAGGTATGCGCTTTTCCCCCAGTTGAATCTTGTAGGTATTTTGCATATATTTGAGCAAACACTTTAGCAGATGCATATGCGATAACACAGAAATTTACTGAGATTAGAAAATAATAACAAAGTAGACAGACAATTAACACGTGTATCAGTAAAAACAATGTATTCTAACTACATGAGTGCAATTGAAAAGCAAATAATCTCTCTTAGTAAATGAACTATAGCAAAACTGCTAAATTTACTTTCAGTAAGAGCTTTATCTTAGTTTATCTGGAGTTTACTACAAGAACAGATCCGGTGCTGTGAAAAAGTATTTGTCCCTTTCATATCTCCCCCCCCCCCCCCATATTTGTTACAATTAAATGATTGAGATTTATTGACTAATTGTAATATTCCACAAAGGTAACCCAAGTAAATTTTAACCCAAGTAAGTTTTTATGATTTCATTTATTAAGAAGAAAAAAAGCTGTTCAAACCTGCATGTGAAAAAGTAATTTCCCCCTAAACCTAATAAAAAGTTGTGATACCATAGACGGCAACAACTGCAATCAAGTTTGCGAGCACCAGACAATGAGTCACCAGACAACGAGTCATTGCTGTGGAGGAATTTTGTCCCACTCCTCTTTGCAGAATTGTTTTAATTCAGGCACACTGGAGGGTTTTCAAGCACGATTGGCCTGTTTAAGGTCATCTCAATCAGATTTATGTCTAAGGCCTGTGACAAGGCCACTCCAAAACCATAACATAGTTTTTTGTTTGTTTGATCATCGTCCTGCTGCATAAACCAAGTGTGCTTGAGCTCACGCAATGATGGCCGGACATTCTCCTTCAAGATTTTCTGGTAGAATGCACAATTCATGGTTCCATCAATTATGTCAAGTCGTCCATGTCCTGAAGCTGTAAGTCAGCCTGAGACCATTATGCTACCACCACCATGTGTGACTGTTGGTATGATGTTCTTTTAATGAAACACTGCATTAGTTTTATGCCAGATGTAACAGGACACACACCAAAAAAGCCCATCAGACCACAGAGAATTTCGGCCAAAATTCATGAGGATAATCAAAATGTTTTTTGGCAAAGTGGAGTATTTGTGATCTTTGTGAACTCTGCCATGGATTCAATTTTGGCCCTTCATTTTTGCACAGGGCAGTTACTTTTTTTTAGGGTCAATTTAACATATCTTGTGTACCTGCTGCCATGTTTCTAAGAGGTAGGAGGAAACCAGGAAACCCAGAGTAAACCCATACAAACGTGGTAGAACCTGTTCAGACAGACAATAACACTGGGGTTGTGGGAATGATACCTGCTGTATTTTAATGTTGCAATTGTAAAATATATTGTATTGCACATCATATTGAGACATGACTATTTGATATTTGAGGAAATGAATATCAATACACAGAAAATGTTTGTTGTTTTTTTCCCCACTGTAATACCAGTTAGGTAAGTAGGTGATAGGAATAGTGTACATTAGCATCAATATGAGATGTTTCCTAGTACGCATCAATAAATGCACTTCTAAGTGAAAATCAAACATTATAGGTTTTTTTTTTTATTAGTTTACTTCAAACTTATTTAAAACTCCTAATTTATTAAAAAAAAACGACCTGGCTGTTGTTTAAAGTATGCTTCAGTTGTAACCAAGTTATTAACTAAATCATAGTAAACAGGTCATTATTCTATAACTAAAAATCTGAATACTGCAGCAGCAATATCATATAATACACACAATTTTACTTTAGATTTGTGACAAAAAAAAAAAAAAAAAAAAGATGATTTAGGAGTCAACCTTGCTTAGCAGTACATGCAGATGTCTCCAACTTGATAACTTGAAGCCATAATCATCTTGGTTGATCAACTTCATT
>QMIH01001752.1:56381-77406 GCA_003987875.1 Clarias batrachus | reverse complement strand
ATTTGTAAAAGTGTTATCTATATATATCTTAGAAAACATTAATTAAACTGTACACAAAAGACCATGTTGATCATGTTGTTCAATTTTGATCTAATTTGGCAAACTCAATCAATTTCGAGTCACTTACTTACTAAAAAAAATATCTACTAATTTCTTAGAGTTTAAAAATTATATWTTTTTTTCAATAAAATTTATTTACTTTTAATAAAATTTCAATTTTAAATTTACATTTGTGAATGATTCATTCCCGAATCGACTCTCATGTGAATGATTCTTTGAATCTTTCTGTAGTAACTTAGTGGTTGCGAGTGCCCGGCTGGAGGGCAGCGGGGTGTCACACGTACAGCCCAGTTCATGTGTACTGGAAGGTGGAAAGTTTACTGACTTTACTGGAACTTTTTTCGTCATGTGAGTATATTTAAAATAATAATCATGCAAATCATACTTTAATGAGTGAGGTTTAAAATTTCAGAGGTTTTACAGTGCCTGTATGGTCCTAACAATACAGTGTTAATGCAGTCTGGTTTGGATTAAGACTAAGATTAATTTGAGCTTTAATTCTCAGTGTTATGCTGAATGATTTCAATTACACTCACTGTGACATTGAGTCATGTGACACCAGGGTCTAAAAACAAATAGTCAGCCTACAGTAGTGATGATGATGATAAACCTCTAACCTCTACGTATTACATAAATATACACACTAGATCATATAGTAAGTTATATCTTTTATTCAGGATAAACATGATAAACAAAACTTTTAAACAATGTATATAATACAAATAACTATATAATAATAGTAATAAAAGTGTGTATGTATTCTGTTGATATTCATATCGTTTATTATGTGCAGTATAGATTTCTGGAGAAAATATACCATTTGCTATGTTGTGAACTTTCATTTGCCTGCTCGTCTCCTGCCGCCGCTGCTGCAGCTGCTATTTTGGGCCTTCGCTCCATTGGCATTCTGTTAGGTCAGAGGTCACGTGTCTTTTTCTGGCCCGCTGCTGTGCGTCAGGTGCTTCTGGTCCAACAGAGCTGTCATTGCAAGGAAGCAAAATGTTGTAGGATATAACAAAGCCCAATAAAATGTATAATAGTGTCCTCTTACACCGGTTGCATGTTTGTTTCGTTTCCTGGTGTCACATGATTCAGTGTCACAGCAGGACAAAAACTCTTCTGTAGTTATTTTGGTTAATTCAACTTAGTAGTTGACACTTTAGATTTCTAATGTGTTTTTGATGTATTAGTTGTAAAGCCTGTTAAACAACGAGATCATTTCAGTCTGGTAAAATGTTTAGAATAATTAATGTTTTGCTGTTATTTGAGATGTTAAGTGCTATCATATTGTATTGATGCATTAATAATGCGATACAATGTTCTGAAATATCGTAATATTGTGGGATTCATTAATTAGTTAATTTTATTTTTGTAAAAATAATTAACAGCAATCAGATGATTTATTGCACCTTTTAAAAAAAAATTTGTTCACCTTTCGGCTATCTTCAGAGAAGCAGAGAGAGTTTGTAGATGCTTCAACTTCTACCGTTGGTCCAAGGACAATACAAACTAAGCTGTAAAACATATTTTACATATGCAGTAGGACACCAGAAGAGAGCAGAAAAGAGAAAGTATAAATAAATATATAATTAAATAAAAGGACAAACAATATGTTTATGTTTTGACACATAGTACGCTGGATTTTTTAAAAGATAATCAAAATGTCTTTCAGCCAGACTAATGGAACGTTTATGTTAAAAAAACAAAAAAATGCTGGTTAAAAAGTAAAATAAGGTAACTGGTAATAATTTTAGAGATAAATATAGATCTTAAATATTACAAATCAGATACGGAAAAGAACGTTGTGCCGCCCTTGTATACTGATTATAAATATCTGTTTGTAAGATCAGTTGATTATTGCATTTACTTGAGTTTTGTTTTAGCATATGCATGTATAACTCTGTGTGTGCGCGGCAGATTATCGTGTACTGTGCTTGGTGTTCCAGATGCCACAGCTGCTTGCGTGGTCACTTCTCTTGTTCGGCTTCCAACACAGATAAATATATTTCGACCTTTTTCCTTCCCGGTTCATTTAGCAAAGGTGAATATGCCAGTCTCACATGTTCATCTCTCATCTCTTTATCGCTTTCTTTTCTTTCCATAAGTCCCTTTAGTTTCTTTCTGATGCATATAACTTGTGCTTTGCTCCATGACGCTTTATAAAGAAAACTGAATCAGGAACTACTGTAAACCTCTTTTTCACAGAGAAACAAGGTTTTATTCGCCAATTCAAACTTTATGATGGTGGTTTTCCACCGGTCTAGTTACATACTAATTACATTACAGTTAAAGATATTACTTCATAATTAAAATTTTCTGAATCTTTTCAAGTTGAGCATCTAAACACTGAGATATTCAATCAGTGCATGTGAAATCTGTTTTGAAAGTATAAAAGGTTAATGACGATGTACGTCTCCATAGATGTGCCATGCCTTCATTCTGTGGAGGGTTGAAATTCTCACTCTGGCTGCTAAAATCTTGTTATAAATCCTCCCCCCCTCCCCAACATTGTGTGACTGCTATATTTGCCCGACTGATCATGCTTCGGGTTTACAGATATGACAAGCAAACCCTCTTACACTAAAACACTTCACATCTTTTCAGCCCGTGTATCTTATCCTGTAGAGAGGTCTTGAGGATGATAGCCTTGGCCTGACTTGCACAAGCAGGTTGTAGGAATCCTCATACATTCTGAGGTTCATACTAGCTTCATTGACGTTATACTAGCAGTGTATTTCCTCCACTATTTCCTCCTAACCTTTATTTTACTTTGTAATGTCTGTATATAAATAAAGCTAGATCACATAACAGTCTAAGGCTTATCTAGTGAAAGGGACGTACAGTATGTCCGCAGGTCATGTGATGTCAGCTAACTAACCTGTACTACGGTGTATATATATATAAAAAAAAAATAAAGCATCTACATTCAACTTTTAGTGATTAGAGTTGTTTTAAGGTCCTATATTTTTATATAAGCGTTATTGTAAAATTAACATTTTCTTAAGAGGTCCTTTAAAATGTATTTGTTAATGCTTCAGCTCAAATCACATCTCGAAATGTCCTTTATTTACTTCTCACTCGTACAAGTTGTTTCAGTATTCAGTAAGTCTAAATGAGCTACGCTAAGCCACGCCACGCTCCAACGGAATTCTAAGATCTGATTTGTTAAACAGGATTGGATCATTTTTATTTATTTATTCATAATAAATGAATAGATGAATAATAAATTACTTTCTGCCTTTTAAGAGACACACCTCAGATTGTGTGATTTTCTTTACATTGACAACATAAACACTCATTTTTTAAAAAAAATATTAGGCTGAACTACCCATCCTGTCATGGATTACTTGTCTATTTGTAAGCTCACCCTGATGTGTTTTATTATTCCTTACATGCTGCATTTCTGATCAATGGCCCGCAATAAAAACATAATTAATTGTCAATATACGTATAGAAACGAATAATACATCCATTATTGACTATGTTCTCTGACTCGTCTCCCCAGATTAACAGCATGTGTTAGTGGAGATCTGATTGGGTTTGTCCCTTTGAGGTCAACATGGCATCGGAGAGGACCTGGGAGGAGCCAGGTGAGGAGCGTGGTTCCCTCCCACTGGACATTGACGACGTCCATGTGCTGCTCCAAGGTCAGTTCATATATCTGTCCCAGGTGATTTAGACAAACAACAAAAAAGCGAACAAAATTACAACCTATTTAAACAAATACATATCTAAGCAAGTACAAGATAATAAGTGAAATTTAACACTGAACGTACCTGGCCGACATCAAACACGAGCAGCTTCATCATTTAGTCTTGACGGCTGCTGACTTTCCATCTGAAACATAGTGATGATGTGTGGAGGCAATTTATAGAGAATGGCTTCATGAATTAACCAGAGGGCTCTTTTTACACACACAGAAGGTCATTAGATTCATGCAAATGTAAGATGTAAAGGATCGATCATTAATCGATTAATTGCTGTGAAGAATATAAACGATTTAGACGCTATTAATTAAAAACGTTTTGCACAATATTTCTCCGTAGCTAAGCATTTTTGCATTTTGTTAATTTATTATGTTTTAATGTCCCGTATTTTCTAAGGGTTATTGTATAAAGTTAACATTTTCTTAAGAGGTCACCAAAAGTGTATCTGTTAAAGCTTCCGCTGAAATACGCCTCAGATGAAGCATTTAATTATACCTTGAAATGTCCCTCTTTTACTTCTCATCCGAACGAAATGTTTCAGTATCTGTGTAAATGCCCCACACTGAGCCGCCTCATGCGCAAGTGGATGAGACATTTGTTCGCTCCTACACTTCTCTGGCTATTAAAAAATGTGATTTAGCTCTTTAGATAATGATTATTACACATCCTTTTGTCATGTGCCAATTATCCTTTAGTCAAATTATTACACAGTTGTATCATGGCTGTACAGATTTCAGTGCTCATCATCCTTGTTGTTGTTGTTTTTTTTTAACGACTTGGGATGATTCCAGTTAATTTGTAGATTAAAATATCCTCAAAAAATGTTGATTACATCACTTAAAATGCTTTGTTGTATAGATTTAGTTCTCTCGTAGCAATTGGACAGTGATTAGGGATTACATGCGTTTTTAATTTTACACCAAATCATTTCCTACTTGGACAAAGTTATAGGCTATGTATCAGAGATATAAAAATCAAACCTGTGTGGACTTGTGGCTACGTGTGTGTGTGTGTTAACTGAAAGGTGTGGTTGTTCTTATTCACAAAGCTGAGTCCTACATCCTGGTTAACAGCACTAAGCCCTATGTTTTGGACTCACATGAACATTTTTGGTGGTTTAATTGTTATCCGCGGATTTGCAAGATGAGGCACATCGCAGCACTATTTTTATTACGGCGCAGTAATGTGAAGTAAGTCTAAGATTAAAAACCAGGTGATCGGAGTGATTTTAGGCAAAATGGGTGAGTTTGCATGATTTAAAAATGACTATAGTTGATTATAGTGTTTTATTATGGGGGGGAAATAGGAGTTCACACTAAGTGGCATAACATTTATTGTAGGATTGTCAGAGGAACGTTCCTGATGATGAAGCAATAATAAGAGTATAGTATTGGAGGGAAAAATAATTATATCTGAACTTACTGAATATCTGGAAATGGCAATGTTTTAAAAAAAATATTCTAAATGTTTACTGGATGGGTTTTTATTATATATTTATTTTACTATACTATTTTAATGCCATTTATATGGATACACCTTAATAAAATGGGAATGGTTGGTGATATTAACGTCCTGTTTGCCGCACATTAGTATATGTGAGGGGGCAAACTTTTCAAGATGGGTGGTGACCATGGTGGCCATTTGGAAGTCGGCCATCTTGGATCCAACTTTTGTTTTTTCAATAGGAAGAGGGTCATGTGACACATCAAACTTATTGGGAGTTTTACAAGAAAAACAATGGTGTGCTTGGTTTTAACGTAACATTATTCTTTCATGAGTTATTTACAAGTTTCTGACCACTTATAAAATGTGTTCAATGTGCTGCCCATTGTGATGGATTGTCAATGCAACCCTCTTCTCCCACTCTTCAAACACAGTTAGCAACACCGCAGGAGAAATGCCAGCACAGGCTTCCAGTATCCTTAGTTTCAGGTGCTGCACATCTCGTATCATCACAACATAGACAATTGCCTTCAGATGACTCCCGATCTGACCCCCTTAGAAATTTATCTTTGGGGTCATCTGAAGGCAATTGTCTATGGTATAATTGTCTATAATAATAATAATTATTATTATTGTTATTATTAGTCATAATGACATAACCGTACAAAAATAATTGCAGTGACCGCTATAAATGTAGCTCTCTGTTCCGTCTCTTCTCTCACGCTCGAGTGATTTGGATCACGGCCTGCTTGTTAACACGAGCCAGCATCACCCAAGCCAAGCTCTTTAAAAAAAGCAAACACAAGGATATGGTTTGACACCTGCTTGACCATGAGGCACAGAAGTGAAAGCCAATTTACTGTGGAAAAATCAATACTTAATAAATATCAATACAATTAATGTGGATGCATTTCTTTAATAAAAATCTTCTTGCCCTTATTCTTCGGTTCAAACACCACAAATCCCTCAGATGTAAGTGGCACCTCTGTGTCTTTGCCTGGATTAAGTTTGCTGCGTGTTATTCATGGTGAGTAGGATCATGTATATCAGCTCTGGAGTGAAGAGATGCTTTCAGAGTTCCCTCAGTGTGATGGAGAGAAGGAAAGTCAGTCCTAAAGCAAGCAAGAAGAGTTCTTAAGAGATAAATGTGTGCGAGATCATTTCGTAAGCTTGTTTACAAGAAACCTTAAATAAAGAAAAAAAAAGCCTGCTGTTCATCTCCAGTCCTGTATGAGAATCTAAAGGTTTACGCGTCTAGGATTACGGCTGAGCTTGATAAAGAACCAAAAAGGAAGTGGATTTTGGAAGGATGGAACCCGAATGCAAGTTGCACGTGGCTCAGGACTTGACTGATTTTGCAGAGATTTGTAAGTGGAAAAGGAAAAACAGTGTGATTTACATTATAGGAAGGAAGCTTTAAAATGGCTACACAAACAGAATTATTTTGCGTACTGAAAGTTACATGCTGTGTGTGTGCGCGCACGCATTGGGACATGTTGCAGTTCTAACTTTGACGGTTCCTTGCATTATCCCTGCTCTTTTAAAAAAAAATATTTGAGATTAAAATTATTTATTTGAGATCAGCAGTACTGTTTAAAGCAACGGAGCAAACCTGTCCTGTCATGTGTTTGATGAACAGGCTTGAAATTAGATAAATATGATTAGTAGCTCTACAAATACACTGTACAAAATCTTTATTTTGTGGTGGTACCACCAAAGGGATATTTCTCCTTCCTGTTAGTTTACATATGTATACGTAGAAATATTTTAGTATTTTAATATTTGTGTAGTTGGACCTCAAGAATCAAATTTTAATTCTTGAATTGAATTAATATAAAATGGAAAAGCCAGACATGGAGTATTTGAGTACACAGTAACCCAATTCTTTAAATTTTGCATTGCAGATGTGAACACTGATGTGAATTAATGAGGGAAGGAATATCTGCTTATTAAATAAAGAAATAAAATATTAAAACCAAAATATCTTTATTGTTTGGTTTGTAGTATTTATTCCTTTTTTCCATAATTATTAGTTTAGTTATTAAATTTCTAGGTTAGTAAACTAATAAATAACATAAACATCTGACATGCAGAAGAGTTTTCCTCAGATTTTAGTTTTAACAAACAAACTTTTTTCTGTTTTCTTCCCTCAGTGGAGCAGGAGCAGATTCAGAAGAGAACCTTCACCAACTGGGTGAATGCACAGCTATCCAAGGTGAGATCAGGGGGCTGAAAGTTTAAACATGTTATCCCAAACCTCATTACGCACAAGTGTGTTTGTGCGTGGTGTCATATTTTCCTACTGATCGCTCAAGACAGACGTGAGCACCGGCTCTGGAGTAAAAAGAACAATATCATCTAAGTATTTATGTAGGGTTTTAATTATACCTCTAAAAGTCTATAAAGTTCATTAAGAGTTACGTTCAAGACTCTGCAACCATTTCCAGAGCCAGTTTTTATTATTCTCATTTATAACAATTGAAAAAAAGTGTTGCCTTCGCTAAAGTAAAGGTCATTTCTGCGTGAAGTGTGGGGGCTTGGAGAGGATAAATATAACCTGCTGTGGAATATAGAGACGGACAGCAACAGGAGTTAGCCACACACACGCACACTCACACACTGCTGTAGTCTTATTTTGACCTACAGTCAACTTCTGAATTGTTGACACTCTTCAAAATAATTTTGAAAAAAAAGAATGCTTTTCTCTATTATCTTATAAGAAAAGCAGTTACCTGTTAATATCTAGCAGTTATGGAAATTACTTTCTTGAGGAAATTGTACGCAATCGGACACAGTAAACTATTTTTAAAAATCTGGATCTGTTGAGAATTGCCTGAAAATAGAGCATTGCGTGGGTTGACCTTTTTATTAAAATTTTCTTAATAACAAAGAGTATAAATAATTTCATTCATGTCACTCAAACCAGTACACAAACCTGATCTCAGTACAGCAGCATAATGTTTTGTTGAGGTTTATAAATACGCACAGAAGCTGAGAAATGTCACGGCTGCTTAGACAGAGATTCACCCTCATTCTCTTTCAAACACACAAACTGTTTGTTTTTATTTTTTTTAACCTTGATTTATTTTTAATTCAATAGCTTTTTTTCAACTCCTATATCTCTCTAAACTGCTAACAGAAAAAAGGCTGAAATAAAACGTATGATCTTATGATAGTTGCATTTATTTTTATGGAATAACTTGCAGGTTTAAATTTATTAGAATCTGTTTCTAAAGGTATCGATGTATTGTGGTTAACATTTTATATATATATATATATATATTATATGTGATATAATATTTATTTGTTAAAGTGATTTTAATCTCAAGATGTCTGCCTTGGATAAATAAACAATTAAATAAAAGAACAAGTAATAATCAGAAATTGCAGAGTATACAGTATAATGCTTATATTTGTGTTTAAGTGTACTATGCTCACTATAATGCTGTTTTGTTTCTAAATACAATGAGTTAGTCTTGCTGTTAGATTTAACCAGGTGTACTCTTTTTCTTCTTTTCTCAGAGGAGGCCTCCTGTGACTGTGCTGGATCTATTCAATGATTTCAGAGACGGTTCCAGATTGCTGGACCTGCTGGAGGTGATGTGCAGCCAGAGGCTGGTGAGTGTCTTCCCCAAATCTGTGCATGCAAATATCGATAATAACATCTAATCAGACACTGGGAGAACATTTCCTAAACTTGTGTAGTTTGTACTGTTTGATTATCTTGATAACTGCTTCATGTAAAGAAATAAGTGTCTGGCGTTTGGTCGGCGGTGTCAGCATTTGTGTAGGACCTTTTCACCTTATAGTGTCCTAAAACTCCTTCTATAAAGTGATGCATGCTTGAAGTTAAAGGAGATGATCTTGACTGAGTGAATATGACACCTCACGTGCATTTATTGTTACTATTATTATTGTTATTATTATCAGTGACATGTCGTTGTTTAGAATTGTCATTCTTACTCATTTAGGTTATTGAGTTCCTGCAGATACTATAAATACGTCAGTCAGGCATCAGAACTATAAATTAGCACTACTAGTGTTAAATCATTATTTTGAATTAGAAGCAGAACAAATAAATAAGTGTTAATGTGCAAAAGGGAGCAGTGTAAGACCGCAGCATATATAGGGAAACTTAAGTGTTCAGGCAATGTGCTATTCAATAAAACAACTTGAAAGTATAAAAAATAATAATAATAATAGTAAAAAGGGGTGTGGCCTGTATGGTTGTTATGACCGCTTACAGGGGGTCAGTTAAATTCTCTTTTTATATACTGTACACATTGCCAAAATCAGCAGAAATCTTTTTTTTTACATTATAGTCCTGTGCAAAAGTCTTAACAACTTAAATAATTACATAATTAAATAATTAAATCACTTAAATAACTGCTGAAGAGGAAGGATGCTTTAAAAAATATCTACATTAGAAAAAAAAATACTATGAAAAGCAGTAACCTTCTGATAACTGTGTCGTACCTGCTTCTTATTTCCATGCGGAAAAACCCAGAAGCTTTCTTTTTGATTTATTTATTTGTTTTTTTAAAAGTGGCATTTTACATAAGATGCTGCTTTCATTTCTGTCCTACAGATATATTTTTCCCCTTAAGAGTTTTGCTGGAATATTAATGTTTGAAAATCAGAAATGGTTTTTGTACTGACTTAATAATGAAATCAGAAAATAAACATGTATAACTAAGTTTGCACACTACTATAAATTTAGATCTATATTAAATGATTGAGAGCTGAAAAAATAACCTTATTGGGATGACAGAAGAAAGGAACTAGGCTCAAAATGGGACTTATTTATGGTACTTATAAATCAATATACATGTGAAGAACAGGAAAAACAAACAGCACCGAGTGTGTGGCATATTGGGAATACGAGACTTACTGTAGGATGAGCACAGGACAGTCTTTATTGATATGCTACGACAGCAGGTGAGACTCTGAGAACAAATATTTAGGACGTCCATATTTGTTGAAATAAAACTTTTCCCAGTGGGAGTGAAAATAGTAGGTGTACTGTATGTATGACTCTAAACAGCAGACTTTCTTTTTCTCTTTTGCTTAGCCAGTCTGTCCTTTTTGTTTTCAGAGTCGAGAGAAAGGCAGAGGGGTGTTTCAGCACAGGATGAACATCGAAAGAGCCCTGGCCTTCCTCAGGGGGAAATCAGTAAGACTTTAATGATCCTTAGCTCCCCGTGTCATGTTAGAGAGAATGAAACGTGCTAGCATTGCTCATTTGTGGTTTTAGATCAAACTGGTCAACATAAATGTTCCTGATATCATGGACGGCAAACCCTCCATCATCCTGGGGCTGATCTGGACCATCATCATGCACTTCCATGTGAGTTTAACGTTACTGTAGATGCTCATGGCTGAAACAGCTTCGTTCACAATTGAAAACACATGGATGAAAAAAGTGTTTACAACACAGTCTTTATTTCTTCTTTATTTATTCTCTCATTCAGATCGAGGAGTTGGCGAGCACACTGTCCTTCAGTTCTCGTCAATCGTCTCTGGAGTCTCTGGCCAGTCTGGACACGCGGTCGACGAGCAGCAGTGCAAGCAGCAGCCCGGTTCCACCACGAGGGTCACCGCTACACACACGCTTCAGGATCTCCGCTAAAAAAGCCCTTCTGCTCTGGGTCAGAGAGCAGTGCCACAAGTGAGGGAGACACAGCTCTTTAGTTTAATACTTAATCTAGAAAATATCATCCTATGGTTTGAAAACGTTTAAGATTTAAGGTTTTTTATTACACAAAACACCAATACATACACAATACACAAAACTGCACTGTGTGTGGCCTCATATCACTAACTAGTACACACATATTGTTAATAAGTTTTCTGAAAAAGGATGTTTATTTAGTGTTCATATACAGTAAGAAGTCTACTGCTCAGTTTTTACACGCAGGAAAGTCTTTAGGACAAAGCTGTCAAGCTGTGATCAGCTGGAATTTTGTGTTATTAACTTAAAGAGACAGATAAAAAAAAGACAGTGAGGGAAAGACCGTTTGTAGCTGCTATAACGTAAGTCAAAACGAGAGAATCAAGTCAGTTCACTCATGTTCCTCAGCAGTCGGTTTAACTACGACCAAGCAAAATGTATTCTGTAATAAATAAAATAGTTTAAACGTTACTGTGATCTCATCATGTGAAAATTATTCACTTCACTCTGTTCTGAATCAAAGACCGATTTTAAATATTTTATACAAAAAGCCCTAAACCAGTTTGAGGCTTTAAATTTAGTTTTAAATTTCATAGTCTCAGTATTTTGGCCACACCCACCAATGCTACAGTAATTCTGACAGTAAAGTCTGTGATTAGTACGTGGGTGTACTCTTACAGTACTTATCTCCTGCACCTTTAGTCCACATTATTAACAAATTCAAGATATTATGTAAATTTAATCTTCATCATTGTTTTCTGTATAAAAATGTCCAGCCAAAGCCAGAGCTCATTTTTATTTATTTTGAACTATTCGGATGCATATACAATATATTTACTCCTTTTATTGATGTGTTTATTTGTATTTGTTATTTAGAGTTCCAAAAATTTGACCCGCCCCTAAAAATCAGGCTTGGGGGTGTTTCCCTTTTTAATTGACTTCAGGACTGGATTATTATTGTTTTTTTTTTTTGTTTGTTTTTTTAACTCTGACTAGTGAATTTTAACAATTAAAGGGTGACTGTAAATATAGAGCTACATTTTCTTCCAGATTTTTTTTTTTTCATGTGTATCAAAATTTTAAAACAGATTATCTCTTTTGATACTCTCTCATCCATCCTCTGTTTCTTAATCAGGTCTGTTTTAGAGATTTATCGACATCTGTCTGTGTGTTTCTCTCAGAGCCGGCTGTACTCTGACTGTGAAGGACTTTAAGGTGAGCTGGAGGAGCGGCGTGGTGTTCTTGGCCATCCTTTGTGCCCTGAGGCCGGATGTAGTGAGCTTATCCAAAGCCAGAACCAGAAGCAACAGACAGAACCTGGAGGAGGCGTTCCACGTTGCTGAAAGAGAATTACACATACCCAGATTACTGGATCCAGCAGGTGTGTGTGTTACAGAAGCTTCCTTTTTTTTACTGTACATTGGATTTTCAGGTTTTTGTATAGCCGTCTTTGTGAGGATTTTGATGATGAATGCACTAATTAGATGTGGCAAATACTAATATATATTTTGTGTGTGTGTGTGTGTGTGTGTGTCAGATGTCGATGTGAGAGATCCAGATGAGAAGTCCATAATGACATACGTGGCCCAGTTCTTGCAATACTCCAAAGACTTACCTGCGTCTGAAGATGACATGCAGGTACGGTTGTTATGGATTCTGGGTTCAGTTTAGTTTAAAATATTTAAATTATAAAATTATAAAATAATTTGAGAACCTTAATTCTTACATACTGGAATTTTTGCCACCGTGGCACTTTTTCTTACACACTATTTCCCCCAGATATTCCTTTGCAATAGAAGATTGCAGAGCTTAAAACAGTCAGAGCTCCAGGTTTAAAGTTTCTTTTAGTTCAAGCCAGTCAGACATGGGTAGAGAGCGTGGCATAACTGCCGAGGAAATTATTCTGATGAATACTACAATTCCAATTTACTTTTTTTTTTAAAATATCTATTTCACATTTGAGGCAAGCTTACGTGAAAAGTAGATTTTTTTAAAGTCATGGATGATTCCCTACATTTGGAATAAGAAAATATTGTTTAAATGTTTTTGTCCAAAGGTTCAGTATCTCTCTCCTACTGCTTCCGTCTCTCCTGTGAATCTGCCCTGTGACTTCACGCCTGCTGTTGCAACCTCTCCACTCCGACAGGTCCTTTCACCTCATTTATCTTCTCTCTCTCTCTCTCTCTCTCTCTCTCTCTCTCAATGTTTTAAATCACTTTACTGCTTTGTTTTAATCCATGCTAGTTAAGTAAGGATTAATACAGTCCTTGTCCGTGTTATAGAAACTTTATAATCATCTCATGACCAATCAGGGTCGAGCATTGAGAAACACTGTGGTATAACTACACTCTAGTAAATAATAGTAATTTATCCTGGTTTATTCGTCAAAATACAGATAATAACATCATTAGCTTCTCTCAGTAGTAACAGGCTTATCAGACTCGTTATGATTTTAGGACACATCAGCCGCTGTTTATTTTAGTGTTCCCTAGGTGTTGTGCGGGACTTGATGAAAAGAGGTGACCTTTATAACGGTGCCCTTAATTCTTTCCAGTAAATCTTGGCAAGGTTAGAGTGAATCACCGTCACAGAACTTAAACCAGCACTGACTTTGAGATGGCTTCAGTTTTCTCAAGTTGCTGCACAAACTATTATTAAAAAAAAAAAAATCATACAGCTGTGGTCGAGCAAAACACACAATTCTACATCAGTGTTACCACGTTCGAACAGTGTACAAATTAGACACTGTTTCTAATTTAGTTTGGTCTGTTTGTCTGACCAAGCTCATTCAGGGGATATCTTAAGGAGACTCATTATGTCTATTCACACTTGTAATTTATTACCTAGAATAAGGATCCTGATTGATTAAACATCTGATTTCAATAATTAACAGGTTTGGGTGATTACTTTTGTCCATATATTGAAGATTACTCCAGCACTTTATGTGACAAGTTGACTCGATCAGCCCTCCTGCTGTAATCTCATGATCAAGGTTCTCAGGTCTAAACGCTTACACAAATAAACATTTTCCAAAAAGAAAAAAATTTCACCATGAGAACAGTCACTTGTTTATGTTCATGAGAAGTCTCCTCTGTGTAAACTGTAACTACGGAAATGGTTACAGCAATCACTCATTAGATCAATCGCATTAATATAAATCTAACATCTAGAACTAGTCAGATACAGAAAATTAATCAACATGTTGTGCCATGAAACTTCAACATGGTATGAATAACAATAAATTCTATTCACATTTTCAATGTTCAATGTTTATTTATTTTTGTAGTTATTTATATATTCTTAAAAATATTCTTAGACCTCTACTACTCAGAAAGTCCAGGAGGTGACGTGTTGGCTGGAGCAGGCGTACCAGGAGCTGCTGGAGGGATGGGAGTGTACCGAGGATGAGAGCTACGCAGAGAGATACCATGTAAGAACTGATCTAAATCAAATAACGCCTTTTGTAAAGGTTCTGAGATTGTTTTCATCATAATGTTGGTGTTTATCTTCTTCATAAAAAAACAGCTGTTTGATGTTTAGTCACATTTAGGGAGGACAGTAAGGACAATATTTTGTTACGTCGCAGTTGGAATTTGCAGCAAACGCAGCTTCTCATGGAACATAGCGGCCTACGACAATGGCCACCACGACAAGTTCACACCCACCCGAGTTCTAATCATGCATACCTGTTTGGAGTCACTCTCACTGCCTGAGTCATGAGTCTGGCCTCATGCTCTGTGCAAAATAAAGCTTATTTAAAGCCAGATTCATTTTCAATTTATGTGATCAGTCTTTAACAGAACCCTTCCTTTGCGTCAGGTGTTCCAGACTTTCGTGGTGTCCTTTAACGAGCAGCGCCGGCCCGTGATGCCGCTGCTAACGGCCATGAAGAGGACGGGGAAGCTGAGTGAGGAGCAGCGAGCTCTCCGACATGCCTGGGATTCCCTGGCTGAAAAGGTCAGAGGTCACACTCACTGTGCTCATTGAGGAACCCCAAAGAACCATGCTTTCATCTACATTACTGGATTACGTATTTGAATAGTTATTAACGTGAATTTTGATTGTTGGTTATAGCTACGTGAGTATAAGACAGAGTTAGACCTGAGTCTGCCCTCTCCTCTGGACACGGTGGGCCGCTGGTTACTGAGGGCTGAGGAGGCGTTGGCGGATGGAAATTATGACCGCCAGGACCACGCACAAGCTGCTCAGGAGGCCCGGGAGAAACATGAGCTGTTTAAGGTGCGTCTAATAAATCTGCAGAGCTGTAGAGTTAGAAGGTATATGAGGTTGGTGTGGAAATCCAGAGGTGACGATCTCATTCAGATCCCTAATTATTGATCAGATTAAATAAATGTCATTTGTTTTGCATGAATAGTCTGTCAAACAATCTAAAAAAATATATAAGAAATGATCATGCATGGTGATTCCGATACATTTTTAAAATTATTTTGACTTGAGTTTGTGTGTAGTTATGTCTAGAGGAAATGCCTCGTCACATGAAGACGTTCCAGATATTCCAGAATACGAGTGATTATGGAGATATGATGGTGCCTTCTGACAAACTGGAGGAGATGAAGAGAAGGTTTGTAAATCAAAATCTAAACTCCTCTTTGGTTATTTGTGATGTTTCAGGACGAGCAAACTGAGCTGCTATAAGTGCGAACATTTTAACACGGCTGTTACGCATAAAATGAGCATATTCTACGATAAATTAACACTCTGTCAAAACAATTTTTAATCCTATTGATCTGTCTCGTGTTTCGTGTGTGATCACATGCATTAGGTTCACTACTGTGCGTGTCAGYGCTAAGTATCATGGCATTAGGCTCGAGTACCAGGAGCACAGACACACTGTGTTGGATCTGCTGGYTCAGCTTACCCTCAAGCTACGCACATGGAAAAGGGGCTACATTTCCCAGGAAGCTGTTCGCGTCCTGATGAAGGACTTTAACGTAAGTGGAAATGTGAGAGAATATACCAAGTGAGAAAATGGMATTCGGTCTCACATCTGTACAAGTAGCCTGTTCACTGTAGCCTGTAAAATTAACGTGTGTTCTTAGATGTGATGGGAATGAAAGTGTGTGTTTGGTCTTGTAGGAGACCGTCAACAAGCAGGGACTGCCTTCTATGCTGGAAGGAACACTTTGCAAGCTGAGACACATTGCTAACAAATACACCAGCAAGTCTGCTCTAGGTGAGTGAGTGTTTTCTGGCCGAATGAGTGGAAAGACAAAGCTTGAGTACTTAAGGATGAAAGCAGCCACTCTGTAAAAAAAAAAAAAAAAGAAAATCTTATAAAATACTTTGTTTTGAATCAGTCAAAGTATGGTCTTGAAAAACATCAAATTAAACTTTATTTTTACATATAAAACTATAAGACTACAAGATCTTAGGAAATAATCCCCATAGTATGACCATCAGTACCGTTTGTATCAACCACACACTGAAAATGTTGTCAGGCATGACAGCACTCTAACCCACTCTGCCAGGTAAACTGGCTGGAACAGGAACAGCCCTGCCTTCATTGACCCTCAGAGCTTGACCACCAAGCAGCCCAAATTTTGACCGTTTAGTTGATCTTCATTGGAATAAAAAATTTATTGGGGTAAAAATGCCATAGTATGTACCGAAAAAAAAGCGGATTTGGAGCTTGGAGCTTCCTCAGACTTGCATTTCAGAAATTTTGGTTACTGCTTCTGAAAAGTTTTTTTGGGTTGATTGAAATGGTCATGCCGGCCATGCCATGGAAGTATCACTGTCATCAGATGGACCATTTTTAAGTAGGAAAAGAATGACGATTTATTTGCTGGATAACATTTCATTTTTTATTTTTTTTCAATAAGTTATACTTGATTCAAAATTGGGGTGTAGATTTTGGSCCATTTATAGATATCGATTTACAAGATTAATGTACTAAATGTGTCCATACTTCATAATTACCTTGATGTCTCTCTCTTTATTTGACAGCGGGTGATGCAAACCGTGTAAGTAATCAGATGAAGGATTTGGAGGCCGAGACTGCAGCCATGCTAGAGGAAGTGAAGATGGCGAAAGGTACAATAGCACGCACACTGACAGCTTGGGACTCCTACTGCGACACTTACAGCTCTCTGCAGGCCTGGCTGGAGCAGGGAACTCAGACCAGCAGACATGGACAGCAAGCTGAAGTATGCAACTACGGCTAGCAAAGTTCCATGTGTGCTAACTAATAGAGCTGCGATTCAGATCACAAACTGAATGGGTGCGCCTGCATGTCCTCTCACACTAGGTGACGGTAGAGATGATGTCTGAGTGGAGCTCTTTCAGGGAGCGTCTGAACGAAGTCGGAAACTACCTGATGGACGTCACTGATCCACAGACCAGCCGATCGATTTCTGACGATCTCTGCAGGATTAACCTGATGTGGGCCGAGTTCGTTAAAAGAACCCAGTTTGTGAGTCACTTTTCCAATGTTTTATTTAACTTATCCTTCTTAAAAGTGACGGTGATGTTGATGAAGACATTTACCCTCCTCGTCCCTGTCTTAGGAGCTTGTTGAAGAGCAAAGTTTAAGTCCACAGAGTCCTCAAGCTCTGCAGGGTTTCATTAGAGAAGCCAAGCAACTTCTGAAGGAACCAGTTGAAGTGCTCTCAGGATCAATTCTAACATACCGGAAGAGACTACAGGTACAATTTWWAAAAAATTGTCCATAGTAATAATCTTTTTTGCATATCATTATAAAATACTTACAGAAGTTGCAGTTTCTGAGGATTTGTCATTTTCTGTTGAAAAAATKATCCACTGAGAACTGTTTTTTGGTGCTTAGTTCATGATGAGGAAAATACAGGACGTTGATCTGGAGTCTCTCTCTCCGTCGATTGAGTGCACAGCTGAAACKCTAAACAAACTCAAGCAGGCAATTCCAGAGGTGAACCAAACATGGCATCTTTCAAACAACAGAAAACACTTAATTAAAAAAAAAAGGTTTGTCATGCGTTTTTTTTAAGTTTTTGGGATGTATTTATGTATTTATGTATTTCTGTGTATTTACACGGGCAGGTGCTGCAGACGCTCTGTGATGCCGTGCAAGTATGTGAAGAGCTTCAGCAAAGCGTGTCGAGTCTGGATGGCCGTCTGGCCGAACTTATAAACTGGGAGGTTGAAATTAGAGAGTTTTGTGAGCTCGTAAAGGAAAGATCACGACACCAAAGGGGGCAGGACCCTAGGACCCGGGTACTTTTATTTCACAGATTGCAGATTTTTTTATGTTTGTATCCCAGAATTAATCGGTTTTATTTGAAAACTGAACAAATAAACTGCATATAAATGTTTCTTTTATATTCCTCCTTTATTGTAGTCCCTGATTTCTAAAGGTCTGCAGCTAGAGGGTCAGGTGGTGATGGAGGAGCAGGACCTACAGGAGATGGTGATGTCACGTCAGAAAAACTCACCTTTGCAATACCTCATTGCCTCTACCATGCAGGACAGAGTTCGTGCCACTGTCGCACAATCTCAGGTCTTTAAGTGTGTTGTGTTATTTTATGTTTTTAGACTTTTATATTTGGCCATCTGATTTGTGCCACATCTAAAATATCCCTTCAGTCATAATTAAATGATTGATTACAAGAAATAAAACATTTGATGATTCTTGTATATTTTTCTCTAGGAGGCTCTTGGGATGCTTAGCTCTTTSGGCACTCGCAGAGATCGAAGCCCTACAGGACATCAGCCTCCACAAAAAGTCTTTATTCAGGAACAAGAGGTTTCACCTGACACGCCACCCCAGCCAGTGCCTGTGATTGTTGTGCAGGAATACCAAGAGAAAAAAGGTCAACTGCAAGCAGTAACAAAACAACAGTTAATGAAAGAARCAGTGGAGRACTTTCCATGTCAGARTAAAGCWGARGYTCATACCCCACTGCAGAATCTTCCTGAAGYCAAGCCCCATGGTGATCTGGTAGATGMTATGGAGTTCARGGAACCAAAGCGACAAAAAAGAGCTGATGACAAAAAATCCATGGAATMTCAGACWCWTCATCAGGATACAAAACAAACACCGGAGCAAATTCAGCAAGCGCAAAYGAGGCAACAACCTCTGACTGTGCAACAAGAACCAACAGAACTACAGATGCAACTGGACACTGAGCAACAAACACAGGGTCAGCAGCAGCAGTCGCGAACACAGAAACAAGGTGACAGCCAACAGGAAACTGTATTCCATCAGTCAGTAAAGGTAAGAAAATCCCAGAAGCGTGCACAGAATAGGCCTTGGCTACAACAAAAGGCTCAAGCAGAGGTTTTGGCCCAAGAACAAATGGGTAATGTAAGCTCAGAAATACCGCCACAGCCCAAGGTTATTACCACTGCTGTGSCTCAGTCCCCGGTATCTATCTCAGACCCAGTCCAGGCACAAGCTAAAGTGCCTTGGGTCCAGCAACAGCAGCCAGTCACTATTACTACCAGTATTAGATCTCAAGCTCAGATTTCTACATCACATGCAAACCAAGCTCAAGCCAAGATGATTACACAGACAAATGCTAAAGTCACTCAGGGCCAGCAACAGCAGTCTGTGCTGCAAGTCAAAGTTAATGAACCCCAACAACATCAGCCTGTGACAGTATTTGCTAGTTTTGCATCTCAGCCTGYAGTGGGACCTGTCCAGTCTGAGCCCAAGACTGTTMCCCAGACACAATTCCAAGTGACCCAAGTAAAGCAACAGCAATCTGTTGTGCAAGMTAAAATGGGTCAAACCCAACCAGTGACACAGCCCAAAGTGGATCATATCCAACAGCCTGTAGCACAACMTAAATTTGTTCAAATGCACCAACAGTCTCCTGTCTCCCAAATCCTCTCAAAAGAACAACTACATCCACAACCATTCTCTGTCACCTCATTTTTCCAGCCACCAACAAAGCAATCAGAGATGCGACCGCCAGTAATGGCTCAGACTCAWCCCCAAACTTATCAATATCTGCGAGGTATGGGGGAAGAAAGTCAAAGTATTAGACAACCYCCAACACCAATTCAACATGAACWAACAACTCAAAGGCAGCCTCACCCAGCTATACCCCAATCTCCACCCCATCAAGCAGTATCTCCCAGTCAGTCTCAGGGTGTTACCACGATGCCAGCCCAGCCCAAWAATATGGCTCCTATTCAACCCCGAGTAATCAGCATGCCTCAGAATCAACCACAACTCTATAAATCASCTCAATCCCCACCTCATGTCATGGGCATGAGTCATACTCATGACAGTATTCAGCCAAGACYACAACCCCACATCCAGCAATCTCAGTGGGGACAAATCATGCCTGACATAGGGGCTCAGAGGTATCATGAGGCCCCGAACAAGGGTTTCATGCCCACTCATATTCCACCTCCGGCACAATTTCAGAGCCAGAGCCATCCACAGTCACATGGTGTGACTCAATCTCAAGCCCGGCCTCAGACTTACTCTAGTGTCCAGGTTTTAGGTCARTTACAGACTTGCCCTCATCCCCAGGGTTTCCCCAGTCCTCAGCCGCAGAGTTTCCCCAGTCCTCAGCCATGGGGTTTCCGCAGTCCTCAACCGCAGGGTTTCCGCAGTCCTCAACCGCAGGGCTTCAGCAGTCCTCAGCCGCAGGGCTTCAGCAGTCCTCAGCCGCAGGGCTTCAGCAGTCCTCAGCCGCAGGGCTTCAGCAGTCCTCAACCGCAGGGCTTCAGCAGTCCTCAGCCACAGGGCTTCAGCAGTCCTCAGCCGCAGGGTTTCCCCAGTCCTCCCCCACAGGGTTTCACCAGTCCTCAACCGCAGGATTTCACCAGTCCTCCCCCACAGGGTTTCACCAGTCCTCAACCGCAGGGTTTCACCAGTCCTCAACCGCAGGGTTTCACCAGTCCTCATTCGCAGGATTTCACCAGTCCTCCGCCACAGGGTTTCACCAGTCCTCCGCCACAGGGTTTCACCAGTCCTCCGCCGCATGGTCAGCATGGGGCCCAATTTAGTTCTCAACCGACAGGCCAACCTTATTTACAAATAAGCCATCAAAGCCCATTTCCGTCATTTGTACCACCACAGCAATGYCAGCCAGGTAGACAATCCAACATGGCCAGACACAGTTACCCACAAATTCAAATGACTGAATACTCACAAATCCAGCAGTCTATGCAACCAGACCCACAATCCCAA
>QMIH01001752.1:29891-51850 GCA_003987875.1 Clarias batrachus | reverse complement strand
GTTTATGGAATTATTCTGCCCTCACTTGTATTTGGGGAAGTGTGTTGAATCTGGTTCCACCAGGTTCTAGTGGTTTGTGAAGATGATACATGGACGCTTTGCTCCTTCGAGCCAATGATGCCACTTTTTCAGTGCCAGTTTCGTAGTGAACAATTCTCAAGTTTGTTAATTTTTTAGATGTGAACGTTACGTGTTGTAGTTTTGCTTTGATGCCAGATCTTTGTGGAAGTGTTGCTCCTACCATGGTTTCTGTGGCATCTACTTCCTAATGGTTTAGACGTGTCGGGGTGCTTTAATATGGGTGCCCATGTGAAGGCTGCTTCCAGATGTGAAGAGGATTGTTGGACAGCAGGGTTCCATTTCAGTCTTTTTGAGTTGTCTTTTAGCAGGTACCCGAGTGGTGCTGTGATACAAGTGGTATGTTTCTAATAAACATCTGGAGAAATTTGCATATCCTAAGAAGCGCCATAGTTTCTTTATACAGTAGATGTTTGGGAAGGTGAGAGAGTGACGCTCGGTGTCAAAATAAGAGTCCCATGTGTGATACATGATACTCGGCGCTCATAAACTAAGACTTGCTCGGTTTCCGATTAAAAATGTATTAAAAATCTTTGCTCGGTTTGCGGAACACTCGTAAACCACGTTACTCGCAATCCGAGGTTCCACTGTACTTTGTTTTATATTTTGTGATATAAACAAAACACATCAAAAGTTAAATATAGTGAATTGTGACAGAGAACCAATTAATTCTATTTGCATTCATTCCTGTGGAAAAAACTGAAGCGGTCTACGACCACACTGGTTTATGATTAGAATGTTCGTGAACCGAGGTTCTCATTTGTGAGTCTTTCGAGTAGATCAGGATATCGKTAATATAAGCTATGACATATTTTTGYAGCATTTCTGTTAGATTGTCATTTATAATGTTCTGGATTACTACAGGGTTTGAGGATTTATAGTGTATTAAGWGCATGTCAGGATTTATARACGCTTATAGTATCCTAATGTGGTGCTATAGGTTGTTTTCCATTTATCTGCTTCACAAATTCTGATCAGATTGTAGGCTCTGCATTAATATAATAATAAAAAAGTCCCCTTCTGAGAAAATGGATATTTCYTGCCTTGCAGAAATGTAGCACCTTGCTGAACATTTTATATCCCTGAGGAATGACRTTTTATGTAACTGTTTCTGGGCTTTCAAAGGAGGTGGACAGAGGGTGGGTTTAAGCATGCATTGTTCTTCAGACCTCTGGTGGTTTCCTGTTCCTTCCATAATATTCCAGAGATATGTTTTTGTATTCAGGGAAACCTCAGGATTACTTAGTGGTTGTGATGAGGAAGGAGAGGTTTTCCTGATGCAGTGCTCCCTCGGTGTGTGATTGTTGTGAAGTGCTGTGGGTTACAGATCCTCCTCAGATGGGTTCTCCGTCCAATGCTTTAATCAAAAGCAGGTGCTTAAARAAGGGGTTAATGGAATACCGTGTCTGATGGCGAGGTCATTGTTYGTGAAATTTCCTGTTGCTCCRGAGTCATTCAGAGCTGGACCATGGTTTTATTTGTGTTTTAGGATTCTAGTGCCACTTTACTGGACATAAGGAGAGGAGCATTTTCTACTGTCTTACTCACTGCRGGATTCTGGGACGTAATGTTTTTGTTTTTCTATGCCACTCTTTTGCTGTCTATTGGTCAGTCACAGCTGGGCATAATTGCTCCCTCTGGTGGTGGTTCCTCTCTCCTTGATCTTCCTTGTTCTTGATCTTCCAATTGGTTTGCATTTGACCCAGTTGGGAATTCTACTGGAATGTCCCTGGATGGAATAAGGTTTTCTTCACAGTTTGATTGTCAGATTTATGAGCTCATCAAATGAGACATTATCATCTCGGCTCTTTGAGGATTCTAAGATTTAGTCCTCGACGGTGCTCTCCTTGTAGCGAGGGTCATTCCACTTGCTACCCGCGGAGAGAGTGCGGAAGTTGTGAGCGTGTTTGGCTTCTCTTTGTTTTCCTCGCTGCATTGTAACCAAGTGTTCGCCCACTTCCTTTTTCTTCTGGTGAATGATCAAAAACACGCTTTCCAGGAAGAGTTTAAGAGAGATCGCTTTTTTCCCTCCCTTTATTCCACACCGCTTTTCCAGCTTTACTGGTGAGCATGTTGATAAATTTTTTTTTTCCTCCTCTTTCGCTGATGTTGAAATATCCAGCAATGTAGCGTGAGCACTGCAAAATGAGGAATTGACACTGCCAGATCCTCTGGATATTTGTCCAGACGAGCCACTGTGATAGGATTAGGCGTGGAGATGAGTGGAGATCGAGGGGTTGTTGGTGTCGGAGCGCTGGTTGACATTGTGTTGGTGAGTTGGTCCTCCACCTGTTGCATTTTGCTAGAGTTGTACCATGTCCATATCAATCTGTGCAACGTTCTGACTTCTGAAGTGCTTCTAAAGGAAGGCCTGTTAACGTTGAACGAAATTGGACCTGTTCGAACAGTTTTGATGAAAGATTGATAAACCAAGCACTAATACAGAACAACGTGACAGTCTGGATTAATAACTTAAAAAAAAAAAAAAAGAAAAAACAGGAGAAGGACCTCATTTAGTGGCTCCAAAGGATTTACTTGTAGGCCTGAGGAGAAAAAGAAAATTGTGATGAATCTTTTTACAAATAACTTGCATATAAGAGGTCCATGAGGAGATGACTGTCAGATATTTTAAACAAGAAGATGCTTGTTTTATTTTTTTATTGTGAATCATCACTGGAGAAAACCAWCAACCATGCCAGTGACCAAAGGTTATTTCCGTAGTGTTTGTTTTGTTGATACTSTGTTGTTGATATTGTGTTTTTATTGTGTCATACGGTTAACCGGTTAATTATATTCTGGTGCATGCTGGGGTCACYGCAATCAGTCAACAGAGGCGGYGAAACAGAATCGTCTGAGTATTTTAACAGAAACTGATTAAGCATGACCGTGGTCTTCAGCCTTTTTTTGCAGCACGTTCCAGTTTCAGGTAAAACAGTTTTCCATTGACTGATAATCGCGCATTTTATATAATAAATATAACATAACATATAACACAGAATCAGTGTGAGCCCTGACCTTGTTTCCCTACTATGAGACGATTCCATCTAGGAGTAAAGGGAGACAATCACACCTGAAGTGTATTCCTTACGCCTGGTCTGCTCCATAAGTTTGTTTTCATTGCAGCGTTTTCAGAGCTTTTTCTGGAGCTCTCAGGATCTTCCACTTCGATTTTATTCCAGGACGTCGACAGAGTTGAAGTCATCTCAAACACACTTTTACGCCTGCCTCTATTACACAGAGCAGGTGTGGAGCATGTGAATCACCTGCTGTAGGACTCATGGCATTTTCTCATCAGAGAAAATCTTATCAACTTTTTCGGAGAAGCTCTCCTGAGAAGTTTGATTTTTTCCTCTTTACTCTTTTACTCTTCGAATTGTATCATTTATCTTCACTCTGTGTGTTCTGTTCATAAGGAATTTCTTGTACCAATAGGCAAGATATGGATTAAGCTGTAACTAAAACATGTCGGAGACGAGCGGATCAGGCTTAACCGTATGAAACCTTTGTGTCACAGGGTTGATTCTCTTGGCTCGGCTCTGGAGCTCATGGATTCCATCGAGCAACACATCGCGGAGATTTCAGAGCGCCTCGAAAAGTTCATCAAAGAACCCAAGGATGTTAAAGGATACAAGCTGGTCAATGCAAATATCCTAAAAGATGTTAAGGTAGGAAGTGAGACGACCCTTACAGAGCCTAATAACATGTAGGAGAATGTTTAAGCAGTAATCTTAGTGATGGACTGAGCTGATGGTCTGCTAAGAGTGTTGAATAATTGGGTTCTTCACAGGACTTGGATGAGAGCATCCAAGCACCGATGGATTGCATCTCTCGATTTGATTCGGAACCGAGCCACCTGGACCTACGTGACCGGTCCCCCCTCACCCAGCTGGTGCTGAAGCACAGATCCAGCTTGGATCGTCTCCGGCAGCAAGTGCGCAAAATCGAGGCGGCAGCTCGCGCCTTGGACCGCTTCCTCGTATCACTGCGCACTCTGGATGACGATGTCTTGTTTGTACAGAGCGCCTCCTGTACCGACGTGACGGCGCTGCAAGACAGCAGGACCAGGCTAGCTCTGATCATGAAGGGCGCGGCAAGCCTGAGTGATAAAGCGCCGCAGTTGGACCAGCTCCTCGGTGGAGCCCAGATGGTGGTGACCCAAGACGGAAGCTCCGTGACCTGTCTGGACATGGTGGCGGTCCTGGTTCAGAAGGTCCATGACATCGATGACAAGCTCATTATTCGCCAGGAAGAGCTTCAGAAAGAGCAGCAGAGCAAGGGACTCGGGATGAGAAAGAGGACTCTGCTAGCAGAGCTGAGGAAGGTGCAGGGAGCGGCAGAGAAGCAGGGGCTCAAGGAGCCCACCATGCCGGCCGTGCAACACAGGTGAGCACCCTGTCAGTGTTTCTGTAATCTTCTGTATATTTCTAAACTAGCGCCTTATGTGTTTGGTGTGTTTGGTAGGATGCGTGCCTTGTCCGACCTGGAGACGCAGATGACCTCGCTGCGTCCAGAGTACGCGAGTATCAGAGAGGCTGCCTCGAAGCTTTCTACAGACACGGAGCAGCGTGATGAAGTGGAGTCTGTTTGGGAGGAGACGGAGAGAGCTGTCGCAGAAAGGTGACGCAAATGACACGGTGACAAGGGAAGAGTCTGCAATTTAGGGGGTTTACAATACTTGTTTATGTTAAATGTAAGAAATAAACACACTGTCATGTTGTTTCAGGAACAGCATATCCCATGGAATTTTTTTTTCCATGAATTTTTTGCCAAGGATTTCAGTTTTTATTAATTACCAAACATTATCATACTTTTTAAATATGGTTTATAGTTATATTTAAAATTAATTTATTATTATTTTTCTTTTCCTTATTAGTTTATTTTTACTTTTTTATTTTTTTGGCTCATTTGCCATACAAGTCCCGGTTGTCACATGGAAAATGCACAACATTAAATGTAACTAAAACAGGTTAAAAAGTATTATACAGTAGTTGTAATGAAATTAAAAAGTATTTAATTTAATTTTTATAATAATGAAATTAAATAAATGATGGCAAACTGATGTGTTTTACAGTAASAGACATTAAATGTGGTGATGTTTTTATAATAACAATAAAAATAATCAGCTTTGATGTAGTGACCGTAACTCCACCTCTTCACACCACCCCACTGTTGATTTATTTCTCTGTAACATCATAACGTGGGATGTTTTATCCCTGTCTTTACCCAGGGAGAACATTTAGTTTGTGATGGTATGAAGCTAAATTCTATTTTAAAAGTTTAAAAGGTTTATTGCTTCTCTGATGACACGTGGTGAAAAATCTGTTTGTGTGTGTGTGTGGTTGTGACAGGCAAGAGCAGTGCAGCACTCTAATGGAGCTGCTGAAGAAGTTTCAGAGTTGTCGTGCTTTTTTGGGCAGCATCCTTCAGGGGGCGGAGCAAACCATCAGCGAGCAGTCATCATACATGAGTAAAGACAACCTCCAACGCCTCATAGCCAGGGTGGGTCAGCATTCATGTTTCTGCAAAAGTACATGTATGAGACAGAGGATGATCTTTTTATATGATTAATGTATAATACTTGTGTTTATTATCAGTAGAAAATGAAGCAATGCTTTTCTTGACAGCATTTTTTCCCCCCACAACATAGAAATGAGCACATTTAAAAGGTTGGACACAAATAGTTTTTTACATAAACAAGGTGGCACAAAAGTCAGGATCCATAGGCAAGAAATTATTAAGAAATATAACAAACAGCCAATGCTGAAATTACACGGCACTTGTGTTTACACGAGATACAGTAATGGCAGATATTTCTTAATGAGTCAGAACCGATCATATTCTGTGCATTTCGTTGGTGCAGGGATTGTTCTGGGTCAGTTTTGATAGACTGCTGACTTCAGATAAACCCAGTGGACAAAAATAAGTGTGGTGTTTTAATCAAACTCTTATTTTTAGCTTGTAAATTTTCCCAAGTCAGAAACAAAAAGAGAAATACAACATTTTTATCAATTATGAAGCTGCCCATACAAGTCAAGTAGGCTTTATTGTCACTTCAACCATATACAGTTAGCACACAGTGAAACGAAACAGCGTTCCTCCCGGACCAATGTGCTACATGCAACATAAATTAACAACATAAATTAACAGAAAAACTAACTAGCTAACTAAGAAGCCTAATTAGCTGGCTAGCTGAGACAAGACAGATTGACATGACAACATAAATTAACAAAAAACTAACTAGCTAACTAAGAAGCCTAATTAGCTGGCTAGCTGAGACAAGACAGATTGACATGACAACATAAATTAACAACATAAATTAACAAAAAACTAACWAGCTAACTAAGAAGCCTAATTAGCTGGCTAGCTGAGACAAGACAGATTGACATGACAACATAAATTAACAACATAAATTAACAAAAAACTAACTAGCTAACTTGGTGACCTAATTAGGTGGCTAGCTGGGAAACATCTACGTTTTTATACAGAAGAGACAACATAAAGTGCACATGCAAATGTACAAACAAGAGCGACAAAGTGACAGTGCAACGAACATGACATTACAATACTCGAGGTGTTGAGTTGAGGTCGTGGGAGGAGAAACGGTAAGCATAGCAGCAAGGATAAAATAGTTATAGAGTAAAATAGTTAGTGCAAAAAATTATCAGTATAAAGATTTATAATGGATCTAGGAAAAACACAGTCGTTTATTAGGGACAATATGAGAATCGTTGTTTGAGTTAACAGTTTTTTTTTGTTGTTGTTGAAAAATGAAGAAAATTTAGCAGATGCCTACGCAATATACAGAGAGAATATAAGAGAACGCTAAAGCGTGAGCTGTCATCAGGACTACTAAGAAAGTTCCATCCTGATTTCAAACCTGCACTATATTGCCAAAAGTATTTGCTCTCCTGCCTTCACATGCATATGAACTTGAGTAACATCCAATTCTTAGTCAATAGGGTTTAATAGGATGTTGGCTCCGCCCCCTTTGCAGTTATCACAGCTTCAACTCTTCTGTGAAGGCTTTCCACAAGGTTCAGGAGTGTGTTTATGTGAATTTTTGACCGTTCTTCCAGAAGTGCATTTGTGAGGTCAGACACTGATGTTGGACGAGAAGGCGTGGCTCACAGTCTCCTCTCTAATTCATCCCAAAGGTGTTCTTTTGAATTGGGGTCAGGACAGTCACGTTCTTCCCCACCAAACTCGCTTATCCATGTCTTTATGGACGTTGCTTTGTGCACTGGTGTGCGGTCATGTTGGAACAGGGACGGGCCGTCCCCAAATTGTTCCCACAAAGTTGGGAGCATGAGATTGTCCAAARTGTCTTGGTATGCTGAAGCATTAGGAGTTCCTTTCACTGGAAGTAAGGGGCCGAGCCAAACTTCTGGAAAACAGCATGGCTGCRCACCAGTGCACAAAGCAAGGTCCATAAAGACATGGATGAGCGAGTTTGGTGTGGAAGAACTTGACTGGCGTGCAAATACTTTTTGGAAAATACAAATGAAATACATATTTTAAAATTCTATTAATTCTTCTACATAGTACCACAATGTTCATGTTTCCAGAATATCTTTGTGCTCATAACCATTTTTGTCTGTCCTGCAATAATTYTTTAGATTTTAACGTTTGATAAGAAAAAATATTTGAGTAGGTGTGTCAGGACTCATAACACACCTTGAGTAGGTGAATATTTGCATACTAAAACCTTTTTTTTTTTTTTTTTAAATCAGGTGTGTGTGATAAAGGAGGACTTGAATGGCCTCGGACCCAAGATCGAAGAGTTCAGAGTTGTGTGCAGGCAGCTGCAGTCCCAACTAAAGAAACTCCCAGACTGCTCAGAGACTCCATTTGAATCCGAGGCAGATGTTCTGGTAGACTCCTGGCTGGATGTAAGGATTTACATTTCAGTTACTTTTTTTTTTTTTTTTTCCGGTAATCTCTCTAGATTTACAGATACATATAAAAATCCAGACAAGTAAAAATCTTTGCATTAATGAATTGTGAACATTTTTTAAAATTCTTTTTGTTTACCATGTATACACAGATCTCAGAGAAGACGGATGGCTACGTGGACAGCCTGCGCGTGGGTTTGGAGGTGTGGGAAAAGCAGCTGATGCTCGGTGGAGATTTGGAGGTGTGGGCTGATGCAAAACTCACTCTTTTTGCCGAGTCTCACCCGTTTTGCAGCGAGAAAGAGGTCTTCGAAGTGAAGGTTTGGAAATCCGCTTCCTGTCGTGTTAGCAATAATGCGTTGCTAATATGTTTGTAACGATTGCGGGTTTAATGTGCATGTGCAGGATGAGATCCAGGTGCGGGAACAGAGCATGGAACAGTTTCGCAGGAAGTTGCCGGAGATCCAGGAGCTGCTGCAAAGCAAAGAGGCTCCACTGGAGCTGCAGGTTATTCATCTTTCCTAAGTTTTCCTAATGTTTTTTTTATTTTTTCTTATTTCTTCTTTGCCAGTCCTACAGGATTTTTTTTTTGCTGCATGTTAGTTTCTTATACATGTTCTCAGGTCATGGAGACTGCTCTGAAAAAGAAAATGGAGCAAGTGAAAGAGCTTTTTGACAGCTGCACCGAAGTCTTCCAGGAGCTGCTGAAAGTCCGAGCTCACCTCCTACAGAGGATTGACGCATCTCAAACAGCCATCCAGAGGATATACTCGTCAGTGAGAATGCTCTGTGCGGACAACAAAGATCTCCTGCAGCAACATCTACAGGTACATTTGTTACTTCAAAGAGCAGAGTTCATCCTTCTAGTTAGTCGATTGGTGAGACATCACACCCACTCGAACTTCATCCTCAATCAAACATAAAACAGTTAGCAAAAGTTTAATGTTATGACAAGTTCACCGGTCATGTGATCACATTGTTACACTGTCGCTATTACCGAAACTTGTTAACCGAATTTGTTAAAACAAAACTGTTTTTTTTATTATTGTACAGATTACTACATAATACATGCCTACATAATATTGAGTTACACGTTGTAGCAAGTCAGGATTTGTTCTAAAGTTCGAYAAAGTGAGTCTTATAATTATATGCATTTCACATGGATATACTGTACAATATAAAGCATACCAATCCACTCGATTAAATCTCTGTCCCCTTTCCCCACACTGCCATCATGTGGCCAAAAAATAAAACAACACCTAAGGAAATGAATCTCACACATATAAACTAATAATATAAGAGTGTCGTCTCTGCACCTTTAAATCGTGAGGGGAATCCCGGACACTATTTTGTCTCAGAGCTGTTTTCCACTGTATTGGACTGTGACCTCTGTTTTGTTGAAGATTTTCCGTAATGATTATTATTTACCATCAGGACAGCTTTACAAGACAAACATTTTCTATCATCGTGCTCCTGGACTGATGCATTAAAACCGGTGAAGCCGAATAATTTCTCCACAAACACATACAATATACCGGACTTTAGACATTTTATACAGTCACTTACACACAGAAAATATTCTATATAATTGTAAATATTTGTATCTGGTGCACTGCAGTGTCTATTTTTTGTACAATACACGTGAGCTAATTCCGCAGTTTATTTGCATCTAGGAATGGTCGTAGAACCGTGGTCCGTTCGTATCTCAGATGTTTGTAAGTCGATGACTACCTGTATTGATTAAATTAAATGTCAAATTATTACATCATATTAATATTATGCCACCCTCTATAATAATGACAATAGATATATTAATGCTTTTCGATCTGGATTCAAGGCACAATGACTGATGGGAAAATTTTCATGTACACTTCCGGCGAACTAAGGACCCGTTGTTCTCTCGTTCCCTACGCCGGTCACAGTTCCCTCGAAACCAAGCAGTTTCATTCCCTCCGGTTTGGAATCATACCTAACACCCTGTGCAGTGCACTTTGCTTCAAACTTTGAAAGGAACTTCAAGCCGAACCCTCCCTTGTTTTTAATTAGCTGTCAGGAAGCACCCGCCCCCATGCTTCTCAGAAGCCCCAATCATAATGCCCACTCGCTGTTACTCTGCCTGCCTCTGTAGGATCTTTCTGATGAGTTGCTGGATCAGGAGGAAGAGGTTGACTCTCTGATGAAGGAAGTCGAGCTCATGTCCAGTGTAACTACACCCCAGGCGCTAGAGGAACTGTCCAATAAAACCAAGCGCCTCAAAGACAAGATCGCAGTGACTCGGGAGCTGATCGGTCAAAAGAAAGAGCAGGGAGAGAAAAGCGGCCTCCTCCAGGCAATCAAAGGTGCGTATTAGTAAATTCATTTTACATGCTTGGTTTGGTGTTTTTTTTTTCTTTTCTCTTAACTGTCGTTTCCTTTTTAGATGAGTGCCAGATGTTTGAGGACTGGCTACAGGACGCACAGCTTGCTGTCAACGAGTGCTTTGAGAACCCGGAGACGAAGGCAGATGTTCAGGCGTCCATGCAGAGACTAGAAGTGAGCAAACCGTGCGATTTCCCTCACAGCTGGATCCCCTGTTAAAGCTGCTGTTGTACAAAAATCAACACTGTCTCATGCATAAGATTAAAGAATTCAACTGTTCAGTGGATTAATTCACTGATTGTGTTATTTGTAGGATTTCCTGACTTCTGAAGAAGGTGAGCAGCGACTTGCTCAGGTGAACAAGGCCTTGGAGAAGAGAGGTCAGGAGGAAGTCCCTGCCGAAACCCAGGCTGAACTCTGTGCCTGGCAGCAGGAGCAGGAGGGAGACCTGACCACACTCCGGGCTCACTGCCAGGGACGCCACAAACAGCTTGAGGACATCCTGATCAACCTCAGCAGGTCAGGGTCTCAACGTTTCTGCCTGGTGATTAAAAATAATTACATAAAATAAAAATAGTTTATTTTTTTAAAGTGAGTACATTCTTTAAAAACAGCTTGCTAGCAGAGCACGAATATTTCCAAGACTGGTTGCAACAGAGAGAGAAGCTTCCAGAGCAAAGGGAAAACCTGAGACAAGTCCATGAGGAGTTTCTTAAGGAGAGGTAATCCATGCACCAAATGTCTCAAAGTCCCTCATTTGTACAATATGTACACGTCGTCCCCGACTTACGAACATTCGGGTTACGAATTTCCCCAGATACCAACGAACCGCGGTTCTACTCGCGGTTCAATCGCGGAAGCAGCTCATTTGCATTGTACAAAAAATTTAAACTGCAGTGCACCAGATACCAATATTTACAATGAAATAGAATATTTTCAGTGTGTAAGTGAATGTACTGTATAAAATGTATGTGGGGTGCGGGAGAAATGAGTCGGCCTCACCGGTTTGGACTATCAGCTGTGGCAGCTACTTGGCTGGAATGAAAGCCTACAGCAACGCTGGCACTTTCTGGATGAGATCGGACACCCCTGATTATGACAATCAAGTTAAAGCAGAGTATAAACTTTGCCATCTGATAGCATCAGCAGGAAGAGCAATTGTTTAAAAAAACAGAGGAGAGGGATGTGAGGTACTTAGTGCCACATTAATCACGGCTCTACAGCCAGTCAGGGGCGTCTGTGAGCTCGCGCAACGGAGGGACAGGATAGCGCTGTCCTCCGAGTGTGTTACGCCGCCCCCAATGGTGCGCGAGCGAGCAGTTCGAAAAGATAGTCTTCGCTCTCCCGGCTGAGTGGTAGTAGTAGCCTTAATGTGGGAGCCCCCTAGTGACGAGGAGGAATTGGACACAACTAAATTAGGGAGAAAAATTCGGGGGGGGGGGGGAGTAAAATAAGCACGTCAAATCTAAAAAATCTGAACAAGTAGGTCTTAAATGCTTCAATAAGCCTAAGTACATTAACATACATTTCTATAAGTTCAGGGGGATAACTTAAACACAACTAAATTAAAAACAATATTGTTTTCTGATCACTTTACCCCGTGTTTCTTTACCGTCTAGCGGACGCATCGAGGCATTCAGCGACTTGCTAGCCTCTGTACGATTGAAAGGATTAAGAGGAGACCCCTTGATAAGAGACAGCGAGTCCCTGGTGGATCAGTACCACAGTCTTGGAATTCGTTTGGAGAATCAGTCTCACATCTATAAATCCTTGGAGAAGGACGTAGAAATGTTCTACGTTAAGGAGGAAAGCACCAGGGCCTGGGTTAGAGATTTAAAACAGAATCTGGAAACACTGGACAAAGACAAAGACAGTCCAGCAGAGGAAAAGCTCCTGAAGATTCAGGTATAATCACAGTTCGTTGATATCTGAGATCCAGCATGTATGTGAAATCTCATCTAGATCATTTCTTGCTGTGTTGTTAGTCTGTGTTAGACCTACATGCTGATGGCGACTCCAAGATGGCAGCTTTGAAGATGGAGGGTAAGAGCTTGTGCGCTCATGAAGAGTTGGAGGAAAGCGTGCGGCAGGAGCTTAGCCTGGCCGCGAGAAATACAGACGACGAATGGAGAAGAGTTCTGGAATCGGCGCGGCAGCTTAAAGCCCAGGCTGAGCACCAACARGTTCTACTGAAGGAACTAGAAGCTCTCCAAGATGAGGAGAAGAATACGCATTCATGGGTGAATGAACAAACGAGAAAGCTGAACTTCCTGGATGAAGACACTCCAATACAGCAAAGACAAATCAGGCTGCAGGTAGGTTCAAACCCTGAGGTTATAGSGTGATAGGGTGAGAGATATCGAGATGTTTAAAATATCTACTGTGTTTTATTTAGGAGATCCTGAGCCTGAAATACGAGGGCGAGACAAAATTGATGAGTCTGAGAAAAAAGGGAGAGAGCATATGTGCTCAAAAGGAGAGCATCAGAGAGAGGTTTGAACAAAGCCAGAGAGAGCTGGAGGACGAGTGGGCAAGGGTTCTGCACACCGCACACGAGATGAAGAACCGGATCGAGCGTGAAGACTCTCTCTCGAAGGACCTACAGAACTTTCAAGATCAGCTGGAAAGCACACGAGCTTGGATTAGAAAGCTGAAAGTGACCCTGCAGTCTGTGGACAAAGCCTCTCCGGCTGAGGAGATAATTAACCAGGCTCAGGTACAGAAAGAATTTAATATACTTACAATGATTATAATGTTGGACTTTGAAGCATAAAAAAAGATMAATGTTGACGGATGTCTTTTTGTTTTTTCTAAAATGCAGACTCTTTTGGTCCACGGTCCAGAGGGTGACTCCAAACTTGCAGCTCTTAAGCATGCGGGTGAGTACGTGTGTACAAGTGAAGGGCTTAAAGAAGACGCAGTGCGGTCCGTCCGGCAATCTCAGACAGCCTTAGAGCAGGAGTGGAGAGAAACGCTCGATTTTGCAGAAGTCCTGAGGAACGAAGCAGAAATCCAGGTGGCTCTCGATAAGGAGCTTCAGGATTTCAATTCMCAAGAAGAAATCTTTCGAACCTGGGTCACTGAGCTGCAGGAGAGGGTTGGGTCACTGGACAAGGACACCAGTCTGGATGAGATACTTGACATATCACAGGTAAAGTGGAGTTGGTCTTATAGGTATAAAATGATTAATATAAACTCAGACATGTTTATTGTTTATTGTTGCCATCAGACCATCCTGAACCTGCAGCYAGAGGCAGAGTTGAAGATGTCTGCTCTGAAGGGGAAAGGAGAGAACCTGTGCACAAAGTTGGATGAAACCAAGAAGGAGTTAATCCACCAGACGCTTAAGGATGTTCAGGAGAAACTGAGGATGTTGATGGAAATCGCTCAGGAGCACAGGAACCAGGCTGAAGTCCAGGATTCTCTCTTCAAGCAGCTTCAGTCCTTCCAGTCAGAGGAAGAGAAGATCCAGTCCTGGGTCGAAGGGTTGAAGCAAGAATTGGTGTCACTGGGCAAAAGCACTTATGGAACGCAAGAGGAAATAGAGGAAAGACTCAACAAGGCACAAGTGAGTACCTGAGACTCTGGATACAGTAGTTAAAGTCTCAGTTAAACTGCTTAGAGATAGAACACTAATAAATAMTAATAATAATAAATGATTAATGTTGATCTGTGGTCTCTCTYAGGCTGTTCTGAGCCTTCGACCTGAAGGAAACTGCAAGATGTCTTCCCTAAAAAGAAGAGCAGAGAGTCTGTGTGGTCGGGAAGATCTCGATCAACAACCGAGACGCGCCGTCGTGCAGAACCTGAGGTGCTTAGAAGATGAATGGAAAGGAGTTCTCCAGAACGCTCAGGAGTTACACAGGTCGGTTACCAAGAAAAATATATTAAAAATGTGGAGGATTCCATGATTAGGTTGTATTTTACATTATTTGAAATAATTTTTCATCCTCTGTCTTTGAAGGAAACGTATTGAAGCATTTAAGATATTAGATTTAGACCMAAAAAAAAGGTATTGTTGTATTGTTATCGCAATTTAATATTTTGCACATAACGAGCAAAAATATATAAAACATGGGTAATTATCATTATCATTAACATTAAGGATGTTATCTTTTGTAAACTGCGATATAGTTGGACTTTCAAAGTGACCTCATTAGTCAATATCACGATATCACTAAGGAAAAAAACATGATCTCCATGATCTTCAGGAAATTTAGATGTTTGTGCAACCAAGTTGTTGTTGTACATGCAACTTGTACTGAAAATATATTGAATACTGAAGTAGRAATGAATGTGTAAATGTGACTKTGTTCARTGACTGTTGTGGGACCATAAAATGAAGATATTTTTCCAAACATCTTATAGACAATTTGTAGAAAAGAGAGAGTTTGGACGCACAATAATATTTTGTACATTATTTTCTGAATAATGTGTTACTGAAGTGTCGTCAGGGTGCTTTAAGATGATTTGTTAAAAAAAAAAAATTTAACCTTTGTTTTATATATATATATATATATATCTACCATACTATATTTAGTAATATTAATAGTAAATTGATGGCATTTCAATAAGGAACTCGTATAGTGCATCTTTTTASACAGCAGACTTTAACAGTGATGTCGTTACTGACAAAAAAAAAAACTTATTTTTTTCATCTTTGCAGCCTGTGGAGGAGTGTGGTGGAGCGCCTGGTTTCGTGTCAGTGCCAAAGACAGCAGACCCAGTCTCGCGTGGAGCAGATAAAGCAGCAGACGGCAGCTCTGCCTCGTCACTTCCCCTGGCCCGGGTTCGGGGACCGCAGGCATGCAGTGGAGGAGGCCGTGGCTCTTCTGGACAAGGCCAGGTCTCTGAGCCCGACCCTGTCCGCTCTCAGAGCCTTGGGCCGAGAGATGAGCCGGCTCACACGCGACCCGAGCTGGACCGATCCGTCTTGGGCAGCCTTGGAGGAGTGTGTCCCCGGGTTAATCAAAGACCTAATGGTAGGATTTGTGAGGCATTCAGTTTTGCAGGGTTTTTTTTGTATCATTGYACACATTTTGTTGTTTTGGTTTCTCCGTTTGTACAGGAGTTGTGCRAGAGTCTCGAAGAAGGAATTCGCACAGAAAGGAACTGCGTCCAGCTGCTGGAGCAGCACGGTGCCGCGCAGGACTGGCTGAGGGAGCAAGTCAGAGGTTTTGGAGATCTGCCCAGTGATCGCCATGGGTTACAGGAATCTATTAACACTTTAAAGGTTTGCAGAAGTCGCTGAAATTAAATACAATTCAGGGGAAAAATACAGGATAGTCCACAAATCTTGAAATCTCTAATCTACATTATAAAAATCTAACACACAGAAAGTTTTAAGGTGTAAGGTGTAGCTCATGGTTGTAGGAGCAGTTTTTTTTTACATTTCTTGCGAGTTTGCAGTTGTGTGTTTTGCTGATGTCACAGGAGTTTGGTGGTGTTATTTCTATGATTACAATGGCACGTACTGTAACAGAAAAATAAATGCTGATCATAACTGATTATTAGCGATTGCATTAGCATTATGGGTAATGGAGGAATCCTTTGATGTGAAAATGGACCAACATATCAATGAAAACATTACTCCGTTTTGATTTAATTTAATKTATGTTTAATGTATATGCCACATTACACTGCTGTTTATTCTGTGTCTTCAGGCCCTTCTTCAGACAGTGGAGAGAGAGCAGAGAGACATGAGAGACCTAGACGCGGCTAAAGACGCCCTGATCGGCTTGTGCACTCCAGGCGGTCGTGATGCGCTGGCTTTAGAAACYAGCCACCTCCATGACCTTTGTGCCTCCTCTGAGATGGAAATAAAGGAGAGGCTTGCTGTGTGCGAGACTAAATTGTCTGATATCGAATTGAAGATGGCTGAAAGAGCAGAGAGTCTAGAAGCGCAGGCTGAGAGCATTCTGAGTRATCTCAGAGAACAGGAATGCCTAGGTTTTATAGAAGGAAACAAGAATATTAATCAGTTACAGGAAAACTGGAATATTTTGAAGGTATTGAACGTATCTGAGCATTTAACAAGATTAAAATAATATATTTTTTTAAARCACATTTTCACCTTAGTTGCTTTGCGTTAGACCTGTGAGAAGGAGCTCAAGCCGATCGAGGTCAGAGTTCGGGATCTGGGCCAGGCGGTTCACATGGTTCCCCCTGATGAGGCTCTTCCGTTTAATGTCATTTCTCTCATAGATACAGTGACCCAGCAGTACTGCAGGTACCAGAAATTATTTCGACTCCTCATGTTGCTTATTTCTCTTCATTCCCAGAAAGCATAATGAAAGGAATGTGTGTAATCTGATTTTGTATAATTTCTAGATTGCAGTCCAAGCTGTCTGAAAGACAGAACGACTTCGCCGATAGCGCGGTGCACTGCATGAGAGAGACGCTGCWGGCCCTGCGTTCCTGGACCCAGTCAACACACGCACAACCTGTTTCGGACTCGGCTTGCTCCGTTCAGGTGTTTATGTGCGATACGATACACTTCGCTACTGCAGAACTGTCACGTTTTATAAATAATAACTCTTTTTCTGTCATTTGTTCCTCAGGCCATGATAGACGAAGGTGCAGTACTTCATAAGAACCTGCAGGAGGCAGTGTCTCATAAGCAGCTTCTCAGTAACTGTCTGGGTCAAGAACTCACAGAGAAGCTGGAGAGAGATGCAACGAACGCGTTAAAGGACGCAGATACATTGATTGGTCAACTTCGCCAGAGGCTGCAGGTGATCGTTTTATTTCGGGTGCAAGTGTACATAATAAATAATCAATGTGTTTATGACGTGTTAGATAATACGTTTAATACGTAATGTCTTATAAAACCTGGCATACACCACTCTGCATTTATAGTTACCAAGACACTTAGAGACTGCACCACAGTTTATGATTCATTATAATGCCTTTCATGACATGCCTAACACCTTATAATGCTTGGAAGTCACATGTATATAATTTATAGTTCTAATTATGTTCGGTTATGTGCAGCGCTTTATTAAACATACTATTTTTAGTATTTAATCATTTTGACTTAATAATTTAAGCTGCATGAACATGTTATAATATCTCATAATGTAACATACTGTGCATTTTGTAGCACAGCAGCTGCACCATACATAATACAGGTCGTAATATAACATTCATACCATGTCTGATTCCTGGCAGACAGTTGTATAAGTGCTCATATTCAATGACAGTTGAATAACAATTGACCCCGCACGAGGGCATGACTTCATAATATATAATCTGTTCTTGAGAATATGAGAACATGTTACACAGGTTATGTGGCATTATAACGTACAGTACATCACTCAAAAGTGCCTTGTGCCAGGTCATTACAGGTTTAAGGGAAGTAAAAAAAAATTAAGCATGTTGTAAATCTTCATATTATAACATATTATAATGCATTGGGACTTTGGGTACAGAAAATAAATAGCCATTATTGTGTGTAAAATTTTTACATACATGCTTTTGGCATTATGAAGTCTAATGAGAGCTCTATTACAATACTTTATTGATACATGATTCATAAGAAAGTGTTTTCTGTCTTTTCTATTAGTTTATAAATTTCTAGTAGTAAAACTTTGGTTTCACTCAAAATGTGTACGTTTAACTTATTTTTAATTTTTGAAAATCAGGATCTTGAGGAGAAAAGGATGAAAAATAAACCTGTTGCATTGTCCGTGGAAACACAACCTGGTCATTTGGTCTCAGAGGTAAAACAAAATGAGTGGCATTATCAAAAGGTTTTATATGTCCTCCTTCTGTTTTGAAAAATTTTAATTTCATAAAACATATTAAACGGTTAGATTTTTATGCATTTCTTCAGTTTCTAGTCATTAACCTTTCTAGCTTTGGCTTCTGTAGCTTTTACACCTTAAACAGCCAGGATCATTATTTAGACTTTTTTAGTCTTTAAATAGTTTTCTAATTGTCATGGCATCATGGCAGGGTTCCTGTGAATGGTCCAGCATGCTGGATGCTACAACAAAGRTTCAGCTTGATTGGCCAGTGCCTCAAGATATTTCTTCTACTCCATTGGAAAGTGCTACAAGTTCAAGCATTGACCCTTTAGAAATGATGCAAAGAGATGCTGCCATGCCAGTTATTGAAGGAACTACAGAAAAGAAAGAGCAGCCAGTGGAAACATTAGTGCAAGATGTTTTTCTGTTGGATAATCAGTCAGATGACATGCTGACTACAGCACAGGAACAAAAATCAAGAGGGGATGAAGCTTCCATGATGGCTAACRAAGGATATTTGCCAGAATCTCCCACTATTGAACCACAGCTGGTGTCTGCAGTAGATGAGGATGGGGATGAATTTAAAACCAATGATCTGCCAACCACATCATCAACTATAACCTCTAAACTAGAACACCACATTGAAGTCGCTGGATCTGAAAGTCTGAGAACTATTTGTGCTGATTTTCATGTTTTAGAATSTGTTACAGATACTACGAAACAATCTGAAGAATTAAAGAAAAACCTGAGCACAGCTGTCTCTTCAATCATGGACAGATATCTCACTGACGAGATTTCAGAAGAGATAGAGTTTCCCACAGCAGACTGGTCACTGACGGCGCTACAGTTTGACCAAAGTGAACAYACGCCTGATGTTTTATCTACCACAGCTTTGGCTGTGCAGCCTGATGTAGTACCAGAAGTTGATGAATCTGCCATTGGTCCAGCAAAAGATGAAGAAAAAGTTGTGATGGAGATGAAGGGCAGGGAAAAKATGAAAGTTATCTTGCTTCAAGAAGTCCATGATGCCAAGACATGTGTTGAAGGAAAATCCATGGAATCAGTTGACACTACAATATATGCTCAGAGTCTGGTGCGAGAAACTGATGCAGCTGAACAAGCACATAGGCTGGAGTCACGTACGTCTGATACCTGTGTACTTACAAGCGAAGATGAGGAAATGCCAAAAAAGAAAGTAGCTGCACTAATTCTCGATACAGACAGGGTACATATTCATACTGCTGAGGTCTCTGACTCAACTAACGATAATGCACAGAGAATTGATTCAACTTCAGACACTGGCTCAGATATCCCTTTGTCTCAACAAGTGGAAAAGTTGGATGCACTGGATGAAACAAGAAACAAATTTGACAGTCATTCTATTCTTGTCGATTCCACTGAATTGAGTCAACCCTCTGATGAAAACATTGATAGAAACCTAGTAATTTCTGAGCTAATAACAGAAAAGCAGATCTTAACCAAGAACAGTGAACCAAATACCTCACATGCAGAGAGAGAAGAAACCTGGACAACAAACGATGGTCCASGGGAAGTCCAGAGAGTGATGGAACCCTTTGAACAGTGGACTGCGAATAATGGCCCTCGAGAGACCCAACGCAGGTACATTATCCTTGAAAGACGAGATGGACTAGAGATACGTCAAGAGCCAGCTGCCGAGACAAGCGTGCCAGCACTGGATGCTGCCACGAGTAAACCTGACAATGCGGTAACGGAGATTTCTGAAATTAAAGTTACAGAAAACATTCAACAGTTAGTTGCTAAAGAGTCTGAAAAATTAGAGATCACAGTGGCATTACCAGTTTCACCAGTTAGAAGTAAACCAGAAAGGTTATCATTTAGTGCTGAAGACAAGCTAGTGGAAGAGGTGGATCAGCTAACTATGGAGGTTGAGAACACAAAAACAGTGGCGACAGTGAAAAGTGAGATGAAACCAACCCCACCAACCAGACGATCTAAGGAATGTGAAAGATTATCAGTCAGTTCAGTCATCCAGCCTGAAGAACCAAATCTTCCTAAACCAACCAGTCAACAACCCAAAGATGGTGAATTCCAGKTACCACCAGCAGAGGATCTTCCAACTCCTGCAAGCAGAAGACATAAGGACAAGCTAGGAGATGAAAGACTGTCACTGGATCACAGTGATCAGCAAACCCCAGTAGAAAAAAGACCAGAAGAGAAGGCAGAGACTCGAGAACTTGAACAGGAGAAGACGATCCAAACAACTGTTGAGGAGACCCTTATAAAMCAAACTCCACCGGTGAGCAGAAAAGCAACTCAGTCTGAAACTGAAAGCGTCTCAGTGGTTTCAAAACCCCCCAAAATGGAGGAAACACTGATGAAACCCACACCTCCAACAAGAAAGAGAGATAGCAGAAACGTGACAGATTCATTACTCGACAGCAGTGATTTGGACAAAACAAGGACAAAAGAGATGGCTGTTGCGGAGTCTCTAGAAAGACCAACTCCACCAGTAAGGCGAAAAGCAAGCCCAGATCCAAGTGCCTTTAKCACTTCACAGTTCTYCAAACCCCAACTAATGGAGGATATCCTGATGAAACCCACACCTCCAACAAGGAGGAAAGATAGAAGCGGAAGAGACACCACACCTAAAGAACTGGAGAAGWCAGTGATGCAAGGAATACCTTTTGAAGAGATTCTGGAAAAACCAACTCCACCAGTAAGAAGAAAAGGAAGTCAGATCAGTCTCATCCAGGAAATAGAGGAAACACTGGTGAAACCCACACCTCCATCAAGAAGGAGAGGGAGTAGAAATTTCAGTGATGGGGCTTATGTGGAAATGGTTAGAAGAATTTCYAGTAGCACCGATTTGGAGAAGACATTGACTCTCGAGGAGGCTCTTATTAAACCAACTCCACCAGTGAGAAGGAAAGTGTCAGGACAAACTGAAGGTGACATTCTTTCATTGGTTTCCAAAATCCAAAAAGTTGGGGAGAAAGTAGTGAAGCCTACCCCCCCAACAAGAAGAAGAGGTAGTAGAAATGCGAGTGATACTGATTTAGATAAGATCCCGACACAGGAGAAAGCTCTTGCCGACCTTCTTCTAAAACCAACCCCACCAGTGAGACGAAAAGCAAGCAAAGCCGAAAGTGATGTTATTTCATTTGGTTCAGACACCCAAGAAGTAGAGGATATGTTGAAACCTACACCACCAATAAGAAGGAGAAGTAGTGCTAACTTGACGGACAGATTTTCTGGCAGCTCTGATTTGGAGAATTTCACTTTGGTGAAACCAGAAACAGCGTTTGAAGAGGCTTCTATAAAACCAACTCCACCAGTGAGACGAAAATCACATCGAGCTGAAAGTTATAGTTCCATTGTTGATAAAATCAAAGAAGTGGAGGAAGAGACTTTCGTGAAACCTACGCCTCCAGCAAGAAGGAGAGAGGGCAGAAACATGTYTGATATGGGAGATGCGGAAATTTCCAGCAAAATTGATTCGGAGAGCTCAGTGCCCCAAGRGAAACTTTTTGACCAGTCCCTTATTAAACCGACTCCACCACAAAGACGAAAAACAAGCACAGCTGAAATTGTCCATTCGATGGTTTCCACAACCSAAGAAATGGAGAAAACTTCAGTGAAACCCACACCGCCATCAAGGAAGAGAGATAGCGAAAATGTAAGTGACTCAGTGGTTGACAAAATTTCCAGCAACAGCAGTGTGCAAACAGTTCTAGAAGCCACTCCACCGTTGAAACAAAAAACAATTGAAATTGAAAGTGATGTTACTTCAGTGGTTTTCAAACCTCAGGAAATCGATGAGACATTGGTGAATCCCACACCTCCAGCAAGGCGGAGAGCTGGCAAAAATATCAGTGACACAGTTGCCTGCAAAACATCTGAT
>QMIH01001751.1:96000-111613 GCA_003987875.1 Clarias batrachus | reverse complement strand
TATTTAACAGAACAATGCTGTGTGTACTTTTTCATATTAAACCACTGTTTGAATATGAGGTAAATAAATGCACATACAGTAATGACTGCTGGGATAGCCTCCAACCCCTGAGGACCTGAACAGGATAAGCAATTCAGATAGTGGATGGATGGATGAATATCCAAAATATTAGATTAACATGAAAAAGTCATGTTTGTTTAACATAAGATTTTTAATATACTTTGCTTAAAGCTTTTCGTTTATATTAACATAAAAAAAAACATGTATGTTTAGTTAATAAAAACTTGGTACATTTATCAAACATTAATCATTTGAAGCAAACATAACTTTAATATGTGCAACCGATGTACAAAATTTTTTCATATAAATCCAACAGACTTTTTTTTTCAGTGCACCTATCACAAATAAAATTATCATTAATGACGGAGGAAGAAGGTCTAAACATCCTGCACTCCACACACTGAGCGAGCTGAATGGTAGACACGATAATGTACCTTTGTGCCAGAAGAGTTGTGATTATTTGCTGATGGATTTGCTTGTTGTTGGTCAGATGATACGCTCTCAAAAAGCGCAAAAAAAACGGATAAAGTCCAGTAGTATTAAAGCGTAAAAACTAGTTTGTTATTTAGTAAAAACGGGAAAAATATATAATTATAAAAAACTAAACAAAATATGATCTAAAACGCTGTTACAAACAGACGAGGAACTTTCGCGGGAACAATACGAAAAACAGGAAGCTACCGATATCCATAGGGGCGCGAGTGAGTGTGTATCACCCATAGGGGTGCGAGTGGGTCATGATTGGAAGAGCCTGTGTGTTTTGTGTGATTCTCGTCTGTTTGTTTTGGAAAGAGCCTATGTGTTTTATTTAAAGAAGAGACTGTGTTTTTTGTTACATGAGATTCTGTGTCTATTTTCATGTTCATGTTCTGTTTGATTTGGTTATTAAAAGACTTTTTTTGATTCAAACAACTCTTTGCGCCTATACCCGCCTTATTTAGCCCTTGGCATTAACAACAGCCTGGACTACCCTAAAGTTCATGACAATATACTAAAGCCTGAAATTATTCATACCCCTGTCAAATTATGACTTAAAGTTACTGTTATTCAACCAAGTTTTTTCTTGATTAGGAATGACTCAGGAGTCTCCCAGAAGATAATAAGATGATGTACAAAAAGCATGATTATGGAAAAAATTATTACTCCTTTTTTATTTACATTTGAACAAAAGGTGGCATGTCCAGAATTATTCATAACCTTCTCAATAATCAATATAAATCGCCTTTATCAACCGTTACAGCAATAAAACGCTCCCCATAATTGCTGACCAGCTTTTTGCATGTCTCCACTTTTGCCCATTCATCTTTCACGATGAGCTCCAACTATTTCAGGTTGGAGGGTCTCATTGACATCACTTTGATCTTTATATCCCTCCACAGTTTCTCAATTGCTGTATTGGATTTAAGTCAGGACTCTGGCTGGGCCACTGCAAATTCGAGCTTGACTATACAAATACAGTACAGAGCAAAAGTTTGGACACACTTTCTCATTCAAAGAGGTTGAATTTGTATTATGGCAAGAAAAAAGCAGCAAGTGAAGAAAAAAACAAGTGGCCATCATTACTTTAAGAAGGTCAGTCAGTCCGAAAAATTAGGAAAACTTTGAAAGTGTCCCCAAGTGCAGTCACAAAAACCATCAAGCGCTACAAAGAAACTGGCTCACATGCGGACTGCCCCATGAAAGGAAGACCAAGAGTGACCTCTGCTGCAGAGGATAAGTTCATACAAGTCACCAGCCTCAGAAATCGCAGGTTAACAGCAGCTCAGATCAGAGACCAGGTCAATGCCACACTTCACACAGCAGCAGACACATCTCTAGAACAACTGTTAAGAGGAGACTGTGTGAATCAGGCTTCATGGTAGAATATCTGCTGGGACAYCACTGCTAAGGACAGGCAACTGTCATGCGCACTCCTAACGCAACCGGCACAAGGACCCGGAAGTAGTACAGTCGCGACTTAGGAAGCATAAAAGGAGACAAGATGGCGCTTTAAACTCGCTCAGTCATTGAGTTTTCCCATGCTATCACCAACGCCCCGCTCGTCTAAACGTGAGGACACACTTTCTTGGGTTTTCGCTTCCGATTGTGTGTGTGTATTTAGAACACGGGTTTCTTTGTGTAATAACCAGGGTGGTTATCCTGCCTGCTCGCGCTACTTCCGCGTTTGGATTTACCATCCACGCTACAGGGCTAACTGCTAGTCTTGTGGTCCATCTCCGGTTAGTTAGTGACAGAATGACTGAGCCATCAGCAGTAAACCCATCGGAGTTTGCTCGCCTCTGTACGTGGTTGACGAGCATGCCAAGCTGATTGATCAGCTCCGTGGTGAAGTTGCGTCTCTTCGCAAGGCCCTCCAAGACGTTGCGGCTTTGCGCCGCAAGGTGGCGGAGCTACGACAGGAGAACGCGACCCTCCGCGGGGAGGGCGCTCAGCTGGCTGATGCCATGCCCATCGCAGCGGCTGCTGCGGAGCCAACATGCCCCACCCTTCTTCTGATGTTTTTCTAGCTCTACTGGATAAATGGAATGGCATGGATGGGAAGTGCAGTGTTTTTCTAACCGCGTTGGATCTCGTGTTTGAGTTTAATTCCACCAGATACTCCACAGACCAACTGCGCATTGCTCTTCTCATCTTGTTGCTATCTGAGGGACTGGCTTTGTGCATGAAGGACGAGCTCGCCAGACGAGAGCTCCCAGCGACCCTGGAGGGCTTAATTCAACTCGCCCTCTGGATCGACCAACGTCTGCTCGCTCGCCCCAAGCCAGCTCCCCGTACCCTGCCACCCATCACGACGTCATTACATCATCCCGCGCCTCGAACCACCTCTCTCTTCTCCCACGCTCTAGTCTCAGACGCCCGCTCTTCATTCACTGCTGCTCCTACCAGAACCGTCGGTTCTCCACCTTCCACCGTGGTTGACACAGGAGCCGGGGAACCCATGCAATTAGGACGCGCCTCCTTAAGCGCTGCAGAACGGGAACGGTGATTTAGAAAGGGGCTCTGTGCTTATTGTGGATCGGCAGCGCGCCACCGAGCCATCTGTCCGCTGCGACCGGGAAACGTGCAGACCCGGTGAGAAATGAGAGAGGCTCACCGGGTTCCATCTCTCTCTCCACCACCCTGACCGATGATTCCCGTCTCATGTGTAACGGGTTTGACCCAAAGTTGCATGGGTGGCACCATGAAACACAGACATGAGGTGAGATCTTAGAGGAAAAAGATAATTTATTGGGAATAAATAGGGGAAGGAAAGGGAAAAAGGAGGGAGGACGGAAAGAAAGGGAAGGAATGATGTGTGCATGTGCAGGGTCCGAGGCAGTGCCCAGCTGGCATGTGGGCACGCGGCTGATGGCGGTGGGCGGAGTGGCCGAACGGAGCACGCGAGGCAGCGCTCCTGCACGCTCTCTCTCGGTTCCTCCCCGCTGTCGATGGCCAGCCTGGCCTCTCCCAGCTCTCTGTGGGCGCAGCCTCAGGCGGAAGTCTCGCTCGGACGTCCATCGGCCGGGCGGCTTTCCCGGCTGGGATCGGCGGCCTTAACGCTGTCCACCTCGCGGCCTTTTCCTCTTCGGCGGCGAGGACGCAAAAGCGGGCTCGACGCTGGAACGAAGGATGCCGTGGGACCTTGTGCAGCTCTTTCCCGCGCTGTCCTCAGCATGGAGATCAAAGGACGGAAAGTCTTCTGCAAAAGACGCGCCACCCACCTACCTCCACATCGTCACTACGACCTGGCGATCGACCTTCAGCCAGGCTCTACCCCACCCTGCGGCCACATCTATTCACTATCCAACCACGAGATGCAGGCGATGGAGAAGTATGTTTCCAACGGACTTCGTCATGGTACCATCTGACCCTCCTCCTCACCTGCTGCTGCCTGCTTCTTTGTGAAGAAACGCGATGGTAGTGTACGGTCCTACCGGGGCCTCAACAACATCACAATAAAGAACCGGCACCTGTTGCCTCTTACCAACTTTGCCCTGGACGCCCTCTCTGGGGCCACCATTTTTACTAAGTTGGACCTCCGGGGCGCCTACAACTTAGTGCGCATCAGAGAGGGCAATGAGTGGAAGACGGCCTTCATCACCTCCACAGGACAATACGAATGTCTGGTTATCCCCTTTGGCCTCTGCAACGCACTCGTCGTGTTTCAAAAATTTATCAATGATGTCCTCCGAGACATGTTAGGCCGTTGGGTGTTCGTCTACCTAGACGACATCCTCATCTACTCCCGGACCATCAACAAACACGTCCAGCACATCAGAGTGGTCCTAAAGAGATTGCTCGCCCACCAGCTGTACTGTAAGTTGGAGAAGTGCACTTTTCATGAGCGCTCCACCATGTTCCTGGGTTTTGTCATCTCGTCCCAGGGTGTGGCCATGGACCTGCAGAAACTGGAAGTTGTGAGTCACTGGCCCCTACTCCGGACTCTCAAACAACTCCAGCAATTTTTTGGGTTTGCCAACTTCTATCGTCGCTTTATCTGGGACTACAGTACAGTTGCAGCTTTATTAACCGCTCTGACTTGTCCATCATCTCACCCCTTCAACCTCACCTTAATCACCATCTCCGCCATCCACAAACTCTGTCGCCGCTTCACCCCTGCCCCCATCCTCCTTCACCCGGATGCTGACAAACCATTTGTTGTGGAGGTGGACGTTTCGGATGTGGGCACCGGGGCTGTTCTCTCCCAGTGAGGTCCAGATCAAAAACTGCACCCCTGCAGTTTTTTCTCCAAGAAATTTGATCCCACTCAGCAGTGATACGAAGTAGGGGACCGCGAGCTGCTGGCCATAAAGTGGGCCTTGGAGGAATGGCAACAATGGCTCCAGGGCGCCAGAGAGCCGTTCATTGTCTGGACCGACCATCAGAACCTCATCACTATCTGCACCCTAAATCAACTCAACCCCAGACAGGCGTGGTGGGCATTGTTTTTTGAAAATGATTATTTCCACCTGTCATACCGCCCGGGGTCCAAGAACACCAAGGCCGACGCCCTCTCACAACAACACGAGGAAGACGTCCCCCGGCTCTGGAGATGAGCAAATGGCGCCATCCGACATGCTAACACCCGCTACACTACAACCTTGCCGTCGACACCCACCGGGACGAATGTACCAAGTAGGTGTCAAGGTATAGCTATCAACAAAAAACCTACATCTGCAGACAGAATCACGAAAGTTATCACCAAGATTCATCRGACCATACTGAGTCAACCTCCGGATTAACTCTGTCACCTACCGATTCCAGCTGCCTGCGGCGCTCCGGATCCATCCTGCATTCCATACATCTCAACCCTTCACTACTTCACCCATGGAACAACCATTTTCAAAACTTGTCGACAACTTAGAGACATTTAAATCTCTCTAAATAGTATCTAAAGACGGTTTTCATGAGAGAAAACAATTTAAGACAATTTATTTGTGAGGTGCTTTTTCTTTAGTTTGGTGTTAAAACTGTAATTGTATATTCAAATGCTAATTGTTTCAAAGAAAAGTAAGGGTGAACAAAGGATGATAAGAATGTTTGTTATTATTTGATTTAAACGTAAAGTGGAAAAAAAAAGAAAGTATAATAACTTACCTTGTTGAGAAACCAGTCAAAAAAAAAAAAAGAGTTTGTGAAACCGGTAAAAAACAAACATGTTGGAGACTGTGAAATAATTTTCCTTTGTTGGTTTGTTATCTCATATTAGGAAAATCTCAACTTACCTTAGTTTATGTTACAAATGTCAAGAGTCATTTCATAGCTGTTGTTGCATCTCTCTCAGCAGCAAATCTTTCCGAGACGCTGGTCCACAAATTGCCATTATACTCTTTATACAAGTTATTAGTCGATACCAAGTGCGATTCTCTAATCGGTAAACTGGTGTGTGTGTGTGTGTGTATGTGTGTGTGAACATACTGCACATAGCCTCCTTCCTCCTGTTCTCCTCTCTCTGGTGTCAACCATTACAGCCACGATTCTTTTTAAAAGCAAAGTGAAGGTTAATTTTTATTTTTACTTTACACTTGGTATTATTATTATTTAAATATTTTTAAGAAAATCAACTGAGTTTCTATTATTTCCTAGTGGGTTCTTTGATATACAAGTACACTTCTGGAACAAATTATACTTGCAATCCAAGTTTTAACTGTGAAGTTGTATGGTGAACCTCTTGGCTTTCACCTTCAGTGGGAAGTCTCTGGTGGTGAAGACCCACTGGCCTGGATGAGGTTCAGGCTCCTTCCGTCTTTTTTACCTTGGACATGCGTGTTACGTTTTGCATTGTTGCACGGAGAGCGAATTTCACTCTTTTCCTTATTAAGCAGCATCGCTGCACCATATTTTGAGTGGCGGCTACCTCTACTTAGGGCTATTGTTTTTGGAACATGCTTTAGGAGGGTTGTCAAATTGGCATTTGATTATGGACATGCCCAGAAAAGAGTGCCACAAGGTGTTATAGGCGTACTTCATCCAGATCGAATGGTTGTCCTGGGAGAAGGAGTTGGCGGATGACCTGGAAGCATTCCAGATCCTCATTAATAAACCAACGAAAGATAGTGGATGAGTTAGCTTGTTGTAAGTTCTGTGAAGATCTAATTTTGTGGAGATCCACGTATTCTGCAAGCATACTAAATCAGAGGTCATCAAATGCAGGGGGTACCAGTCTTTCTGGGTTATGGTATTCAGTTGATAGTAAATAGAGGGGCAAAGGTCCACATCCCATACCTTAACAAATGACCCCTTTCCTGCTGACCTAGTTGATAAATCCTTGCAAGTGTGCCGCCTTAGTATACGGAGAATATGCACTATAGGGTGTGCACAGGATACTCTTGTTTTCCTTAGGACTTCTTTCCCACCATTTTGAACCTTAAACTTAAAAACACTTGAACAAACCTTAAACACTCTCTCACACACGCGCACAAACACAACTTACATCACCCATAACAAATGTTAACACACTCTCACGCATATACACACANTTTTCTAAGACTTACTGCAGGGCATTCAATAGGGTCAAAGGAGTCTACCCCAGCAAGATCTTTGTGAGGACCACCCAAAATGTCCTCACAACGGAAAATGTCCTCACAACACAGGTGGCCTGTCAGGGGTTGGTCCTCACAAGTATAGAAAGACAAACACACACACACACACACACACACACACACAAAGAAACACGCACAAACATTGCAAGTCGGATGTCTCTCACACACATCAAACACATTAACACACATGCCAATGGTTTTTTGAAGTTCTTAATATCCTCAAATAATGTATAGGATGTGTGGTGTCACACAATCACCTTCAGTGACATCACACTGAGTAACATTATGGTGTGATGCTTTTTTTCCAGAATCTACGGCCTATTCTATACATGTACACATCACAAATATTAAAACTCACACACACACACAAATGCACGCCATGAACTTAAACACACATTAAACACACATACCTTTCTCTCTCACACACGTGCACAAACACACTCTTACATCACACATCAAAAATGTTAACACTCTCACACACACTTACCCACACACACATACGCACAAACACACACATTCACAAACTGACTGACACACCTCACATATAAACATGCACAAAGACATTTCCCCATCACACACACCAAGGCAGCGATGGCTTATTGTAGATCTTAACACAATCAAATAACGGTGCACCCAGGAGGTGATGACGCAGTATGCTTGGGCCCACTCATCATTGCTTGCAACTATATTTAGATTTTTTTTCGGGTCATTCGCAAAACGCCGCCATGGATTTTGATGTATTCCTTCTTGGGGCTTCATACAATCACCATCAAATGGGACCTATATGATCAAAAGACATTGAGGATGCAAAATTGTAAAGGGATTTTTGATGTCTCAAACGGGTCAGTCGTGACAATGCTTTAAACCTATGCCAAAAAGTGGTTAAAAAAACTTGTGTGACATTATCTTGAGTGACCTTATATTGAGTGACACATTCAGTGGTCACGTTCAGTGACATTACATTGAGTAATATCAGTGTGATGTTTTTTTTCCCAGCATCTGTTGTCTGTTCTACACATGTACACGTCACAAATGTTAAGACTCACACACACACACACATCTCTCTCTCTCTCTCGCTCTCACACACACACACACACACACACACACACACACACACACACACACACACACGGATGTACACACAACCACATTCATACATTACACACATACACACATCACAAATGTTAACACTCGCACACTCACAGACACACACACACGCACGAACAACCAAACACACTGACACTCACACACCACAAATTTTCACACTCACATCTCTCGCTCACTCTCACACAGGCAGAAACACACACATACATCACACTGACATACACAAACAACTCACATGTCTCACATACACATCACGCACATACCAACACACACACAGCACAAATGTTAATATAGTTGCAAGCAACGATGACGGGCCCAAGCACCCTGTGCCATTCCCACCCCGGGCGCACCGAACAACCTGTCATTCGAGTGTGTTAAGACCTCGAAAAAGCCATCGCCACTCGGTTGCACCTCACAACCTGCACACATCACACACTATACAGGGCTAATGTCAGCCTAAATATTTTTTGAGTGCATTAGTGTGTGTGTGTGTGTGTGTGTGTGTGTGTGTGTGTGTGTGTGTCGTGAGAGAGGGGTGTGCGTATGTGTGTGTGTGTGCGTGAGTGTAAACATTTGTAATATGGGTGTATGTATGTGTGCATGTGTGTGATGTAGGAGTGCGTTTGTGTGTGTGCATGCAGCATGCCTGCGTGTGTGGGTGTGTGCGCGCTTTAGTGTGCAAGGGTTAGTGTGTGTGAGAGTGAGGGAGAGAGGTGTGTGACATGTAGATGTGTCAGTCTGTGTGTGACGAGTAAATGTGCTTGTGTTTGTGCTTGTTTGTGTGCATGGTATTAACATTAGTGATGTGTGTGTTAACATTTCTGATGTGTGTACAATAGGCCGCATACTTATTATAATAAATATTTGTGTACTATGGGTCTTAATATTCAGGTTGTGCAGTGCACCCAAGAGGCGATGACTCAAGGTGCTTGGCCCTGCTCATCATTGATTGCAACTATACTTAGATTTGTTTTGGTCAAACTTAGGAAGCTATGGAGCTTGATACAGATGGGTTTCTGATGTACAGAGCTAGGGGCAAGACTCGAGAGGGCCCAGTGGGGTGCTGGTGGTGTCTTAGAGTCAGAGCCTCCTGCCTGCCAAGCTCATTCAGCTTTAACTCTTTGTCATTACTGTCAAAAAAGAAGAGGCGATATTTGGGTCAATTTTCATGTTAAACCGGAGAGAAAAAGCAGATTTGTAGTAATATCATTGGGGAAACAGTTTGAGTTTACAATTGCTGAGACAAATACCACAAACCTGAAGAAGGCATCAAGGCATACTTTAAAAATTCACTTAGTTTTACAGCCTCTATGTGCTGATAATGTTTCCACATGTTAATTATGTTGTGATGTATTTTATTTTATTCTATTCTATACTTAAACTTTTGGCAAACAGTTACGTTAATAGGTTAGCAAATGATTGCGACCTAGAGCTATCCCTACGACAGGCCAAGTGCATAAATTCATATATAAAAAATTCAAATTTAAAAACACTTTAACGTCATACTGATCCTATTGTTTGGTAGGACAATATGGACATGCATTGTGTTGTGATGGACATGCATTGTGTTGTGATGGTTAAAAATAAATAATAAAAAATAAATAAATAAAATAAAAAAATAAACCCAGCTGCTGGGTCACAATTGGACAGAACGTGCGCTGGGTTGCTTTGACGCAAGTGCTGGGTTGTACCATTTAACCCAGATTTCTGTGTTGTTCATCTGACCCAACCAGTGAGTTAAATTGACACTCATGTTAAAGTGCTGGATTATTTTATTTGACCTAACCAGTGGGTTAAATTGACACTCTTGCTGGGTTAAATGTTAAAGTGTTGGGTTATTTTATCTGACCCAACCAGTGGGTTAAATTGACACTCTTGCTGGGTTAAATGTTAAAGTGCTAGGTTAATTTAATTTATCCCAACCAGTGGGTAAAATTAACACTCTTGCTGGGTTGACACATTCCATTAGATTTTTTTTATTTCCAAAAAAGACACAAAATGCACATAACTTCACATAATGTAAATAAATTGTCACAGAATAAGAAAATGTGAATAACTTAATTTTGACCAAAATGTCAGACAAAACCATATAATCTCAAGCTGACCATTTGTTAAATATAAAATAAATGTACTGTAACATAAACACTTTGTAAAACAAAAACAAGTGACCACTGTAAGTCTGATTTGAATTGCATTATTTTGCAGTTAATACAATGTTTAAAATTTTTTTATATAGACGTTTTCAATACAAAACTAATAATGCCCACATGACACAAACATTTCCCATCTTAATATTTTAACTATCCGTTATTTAACTATTACTATTTAATTTCCTTCAAAAATGACATTAAAAACAAAAATGATAAAACTCTTTTGAATATTATTCATTAAATGTTGGCTGAAAAAACCGTTGTCCTCAAAAATTTAATGACTTTGAATCTGATCTACAGTATGCTGGAGAAACTCCCAGTTGAGAAGACACTTTTTAACATCGATAAAAAAAAAAAAAAACAGCCTTCACCAAAGAGTCTGTATCAATAGCATTGCCTCCAACAATGGAAAAGGTCTGTCAGGCCCCTCTTGTCTCATCCCCAAGGAACTAAACATGCTCCAAGTCATCTCCATATTTTGCAGAAATCATCCTCATCATGTTGGTCCACCTATGGATTATACAGCATCACTTAGTGTTGCAATATAATCAACATTTACGTTGAGCATTTTTGTTAAGGACGTACAGCTACATATGCATTTAATGCAAAACATTTTTTCTCTTGTCAATAAACAAAAATGCATAACGTGAACATGAATTTAATGTATATTTCTGACTAATTTACCCTACTATTTAACATGTGAGGGATAACAGGATACGGCACTCCATCTGGATTTAATACAAAACATTCACCCCTTTTCAAATTCTCAACAAACAATAGATGAATATGATATTTAATGGTGAATTTACAACTTATAATAAATATTTCATAAGGATAAAGAAAAAGCTTGTTTTAAAGTACGACTTAACCATGACGCTTTCTCATGTTTTGAATAACAAAACAGAATGGGAAAACAATATTACAGTAATCCCACACAATATTAATATCAAAGCATTTATTTTAAACAATAAAATATGCTTGCTCCTACCATAAGTTAATAAAAAAAGTAAAAATTTACATTAACTTACCATAAAATACTGAGTGCTCTGAGCATGATCCAGTCAGAAGTGAAGAATCCAGAAAGTTCTCCAAAGAATAAACCAACTGGGTCAAAATAACACAAGCAGTTTTATTTTTAACAGAAAGAAACAGAAGACATATTAAGACTGCCATTAAACGCCAACCCATAATCGCCCGCTACCCCCCCCCCCCCCCCCCNTCCGCTTCTGAAGTGAAGAATCCTGAAAGTTCCTCATGCTGTGTCTCAATTCCAAAAACACAAAGAGCGGACTTGATTTGGAAGTGCACACTTGAGGGTTTGAGGACACCGGGTATAGTGCAAAGTGCAAATAGAACGCAGCGTACAGGATGTTTCTCACAGCCGCGATATATTATACCATAACTGTATTATACCAAAGAATACCTGTTAGGAATATACAAAATGAAAAAAAATCTGCTGTTTGTGACACAATAACAGTAATACTTCGAACATTTTGCAGGCTGGCATTTGGAGAAATAAAGAATAAACCAGTTGTTGGGTCAAAATAACCCAACCAGGTGTTCATTTGTAAATGAACCACTACATCTCATTTGACCCAGCGTTACCCAACCCAACAATGTGTTTAAAGTCCCCGAAATAACCCAGAATTTTGACCCAGCATGAACAACCCAACAATGTGTTTACAGAAACAACCCAGAGTGTACACACTAAAAAATGCTGGGTTGTTTTTACTATGCAAACGCTGGGTTGCCTCTGTTGGGTAATTTTTCTGGGTTATTTACAGTGAATTGGGTACTTTTTGTTTAACCCAACCCCTTGCTGGGTTGGAGTTGGGTTAGCTAGTGACAGCTAACATCACAGACACGACCGCCCCTCCCCGAAATGTATTCAGTGGCTGTGTCAGCTTCATGTCTTTTTTTTGGACTTCTTCCTCACGCATTTAAGAGGAAATGTAAACGTTAAATATAAGGTGTGTATACACACTCTCACTCACTTATGACTGAATTTGTTCACTGTATGTAACATTTATTACTGTTACCTTGTTAACGTTACACTCAAACTTTCAGCCTGGTCTGTTTTATAGTATGCTAGTTTATTTGACAATGGATGCTAGCTAGCCAAACCAAAGAACCCCACCTGTATATAAAAGAAACTGCAAACATTTTTTTTTTTAGAGTTTTTTAGCTTTCTTTGTAGAATGCTTGCAGGGTGTATGAAGGTGGTGAAGTGATGAATGAAATCTAAACTGTTAACTGTAGTGCCAGCATGATGCTAACATTTACCTTGGTTGCTAGCGTTAGCAACCACATATAAAAAGCTGAGGTGTTACAAAATATGCATACTAGCCAAACCTCTCGATTTTTCCATAAACTTTTACTTTCTTTAATTTGTACACTCTAAAAAATGCTGGGTTAAAAACAACCCAAACTGGGTTATAATAATTTTGCGAGGATTACGTTTGAGTGCTGTCTTTTCTTTGTAATGTCTTCTGATTGTGCAGAACACCAATAGAATTCAGATAGCGATGTATCTCTCGAGTGGAACATCCTGCAGATCTCAATGTCCTGATGTCTTGGTGATCTTGCTGATCTTTGTCATTTTAAAATGCTGTTATAGTGCATGTGGATGCAATGCATTTATCCTTAAGATTTCATGATGTCATTGGGGGCGTGAATCAGATGACAATGGGTTGGTGATATTTTAAATATATGTGATATATTAACAAGTGCTACATACAGTACATAGAGCTGAGTACAGTATACTGTACTGTGATACACCCACAAAGTAGGGTTTACATACTTTAAATAGTTGCAAACTATAGTTTATTTTATTTGTTTTAGAGTAAAAAGTACTCCGTCTGATGTTAAAATACATCCATTTTAATATAACAATATATTTTAAATAAAACGTTTGCAATAAATCGAGTAGTTTATTTTTGTGTGTCTGACAGCGATTGGAAGGAAAGACCTTCTGAACCTCTCCTGGGGGGGTAGGGGTGTCTGTAGCAGATATTGGGGACTGCATGAGTGAGGGCAGTATGGATGGAAAGGCAGGGGCAGATGAATCAAACCTGTTGAACAAGTGATTTAGTTCATTTGCCCACCTCACATCCCCCACAACCAGAGAGTTCTGGTTACACATACACAAACTCTCCGTGCACACACACCTATGAGATGCGCGCACATATACAGTAATTATGTGAATGTTCTGATTCATTAATATGTCTACATGTCTTCGTTAAAATGTAAAAATGTGTCGAGCACCATCAGAAGACATGAATGAACAAATATAAACATGAAATGCTTCGGGCATTTTTTATAAAAATAATCATCTGGCTTTTTTGTTGTTTGTGTCCAGCATTGAATAATTATTTCATCCATTATTTGACCATGGCTGGAAATAATAGCTGGAATGTGATTGTGGATTTATGACTGAAATAAAGCTGTTCATCGGCGTGCATGAACCCGCGGCTTGTACTTTCACTTTACAAAAGGTGCAGACATACTCCCTCAGAAAGTCATCGCCTCTTGCTATAATGCAGATCAAACATACTACACTTGTCCATAAATAAAAAGGAATATTTAAGCATATACGCAAAATATATTTCATGTAAATATTACAGATTAAAACAAGGAAAGTAGACGTGCTGAGCTTCAGTTCATTGTGAAACGGGTTTCGTTATTTTACAAAATCTGAATATATTTAGTAAATTTATGAATTACACTCAAAGTATCAAATCCAACTATGGTCTGATTTAATTGATACCATTAAACATTTTATTTGTTTATATATATATATATATGTATATATATATTCAATTCACTCACTCATCATCTATACCGCTTAATCCTGTATTCAGGGTCACGGGGGGCCTGGAGCCTATCCCAGGAGACTTAGGGCACATGGCAGGGTACACCCTCGACAGGGTGCCAATCCATCGCAGGGCGCAGACACATGCACATTCACTCACTCATTCACACACTACGGGCAATTTGGAAACGCCAATTAGCCTAACCTACATGTCTTTGGAATGTGGGAGGAAACCGGATTACCCGGAGGAAACCCACCAAGCACGGGGAGAACATGCAAACTCCATGCACACAGAGACGGGAATCGAGCCTGGCTGGGAATCGAACCTGGCGGTGCAATGCGACAGTGCTAACCACTACACCACCTTATTCAAGCTTATCACTATATAAGCTTATCACCTTATTGCCCATATTCAAGTCAATTCAATTTTATTTCTATAGCGCTTTTAACAATGGTCATTGTCTCAAAGCAGCTTCACAGAAATGAAAAGAAAATGAAAAGAAGACTTATGGAAATGTATATATGTGTAAGGAAAATGTGTCTAGATAATGAGATTGTCCCTGATGAGCAAGCCATGGGTGACGGCGACAGTGGCAAGGAAAAACTCCCTGAGATGGCAACAGGAAGAAACCTTGAGAGGAACTGGACTCAACAGGGAACCCATTCTCATCTGGGTGATAACAGATAACAGAAATTGTATAACATCATGTGTGTTATGCAGCTGAAAGTTCAATATAACAGAAGTTATTTAAATTAACACAAAGTCCAGTTCAGCACAGGGATGAGTCAGCAGGTGCAGAGGGCAGATGGGGGTCTGGATCACTGGGAACTCAGGAGCAGCATGTGTAGCACCAAACCAACATGACGAAGAACTCAGCTGGAGCAGATCCTTCTCTGGATGCCTCAGGAACCTCGCAGGGTTGGCCTTGGTCTACTTAAGCTGGAACCATCTCCAGATGCCTCGGGATGGGTGGAAAAATAAAGAGCAGGTGAAAAGAATTAGCGTGGTTGCCATTCAGGATAGATGTACTGGAGTATGAGGTAAAGAAATTAATTATCTGTATGCCAGATTAAAGAGATGCGTCTTGAGTCTACTTTTAAATTGGGAAACTGTGTCTGAGCCCCGAACACTCAATCAGGAAGGCTATTCCAAAGTTTTGGAGCTAAATATGAAAATATGAAATATGAAAAGGAGTTTTGTGATCTTAAGGCGTGGTGGATTGTAACGTATCAGAAGACTGGTTAGGTATGTGGGGGCTAGACTGTTTAGAGCAGGGGTCTCAAACTCAGTTCCTGGAGGGCCGCAGCCCTACAGAGTTTTGTTCCAACCCTGCTCCAACATACATACCATGTAGTTTTCAAATAAGCCTTAATGACTTGTTAAGTTGAATCAGGTGTTTTTAATTATGGTTGGAACAAAACTCTGTGGGGCTGCGGCCCTCCAGGAATTGAGTTTGAGACCCCTG
>QMIH01001751.1:61882-95897 GCA_003987875.1 Clarias batrachus | reverse complement strand
TATATATATATATATAGTTTGCTTTGCTGGCGAAATTTATTTTAGGCAAACCATCAGAAAAAAAAAACAAAACACCTCTGACTTTTTTGAGGAAGCAAAATGGCTTATCCTCTAATCAGTGACCTGCATGATGGAAGTGCCCCTGGATGTGGCTTCTCGAATATGTCTCAGCAGTGAGGCATCCTTTTGAGAAGGTTGAGGAATGAGAAGGTTGGTGCGACCCATTAAATCAGTTACTAGGGTTTAGCCTCCCAGTGGCCCTGATGGCAATGATCATGTAGAAACAGTGGACATGTGTTGATTAGTTGTTAGGATTAAACCCTCATGTCACACTTTTGCAAACTCTTGCTGACATGGTAGTTTCATACTGCAGAGTCACTTAGATGGTGTGACATCCTGATGAGCCATAACTGATGGTATGGTCAATGCCAATTGGCTCATCATCTAAAGCCCCTTTTCCCCCAAAATGAACAAAGTGCTAGTTCATGTTTGTTGCTAGTTGCTGATTCAGTAGTGAGCTTCTTAAAAACTGGCTATGTCGGTCACATAATAATAATTTAATAAATGAAACCAATTTAGACCCAAATCCAAATTTCTCCAGGGTGGCAAAATGATAATCCCACTCAACCCGGTCAAAGAACTTCTCTGCATCCTTAGAAATACGTACCCCAGGTTGAGTGGGATTGGGGCTTGTAGTGTGAATAATATTTAATATCATCTAATATTAAATAAATCATCTAATATTAAAAATAGATGGCGATTCTTAAAGAGTCCTGCTTGGTCCTTGGAGATCACTGAGGGAGTGATGGCTAAAATTTTATTATCAAGATAAAGAAGACTAATTGGTTTATATGAACAGGGGTCTAGGAGGTCTTTGTCTACCTTGTGTATTAAAGAGATATTTGCCTGATAAAATGTTGGTGGTAGACAACCTTTCTCAAACAATTCATTAAAGACCTCCAGAAGCAGTGGTGAAATTCGGTCACTAAAGCATTTATAAAATTCAGCAGTAAAGCCATCAGGGCCTGGGGATTTTTTACTTTTATATGTTGGATATTGCCTGTTTAAAAAGCTGGGAATATTCAGTGAATCAAAGAACTGGGTTATAACATGATGAGTCATTAACAGAATCTGAGGAATATAATTTGTTGTAAAAAAATAAAACTCATTTATTTCTTGTGGATTTGATGTAATTTGTCCTATATCCTTCATAATTTCTGTTATCATTCTTGATACCTCCAGCTCTTTAACTTGCCAAGCAAGAAGTTTACCTGCTCTCTCCTTGATCATAATATGTGGCTTTTGCCCGTATTCAAGCGATCAGTAGTCTCTGATAAGAGCAACTGAAATTCTTATTGGAGAGAGTGTCTCTCTTTATGCAGTTCTGTGAAGAGGAAGCTGTCAGGGTTCTCAAGGTGGTGTAGGCGAGGCATAAATGCAGAGGTTTCCATCGTGAAAATGTTTTTTATTAATATTAAAGAAAATAAACAAATATACGTAACTTAAAAATAAACCAAACAAGAATACACCAACTAACCAAAGAACTATGAACTTAAACTGGCTTGAAACAAACTAAACATAATCTAACAAGCAGTTCACGAGTGTAATCCAACAAATGCAAGACAAAGAACTAGAATTTAAACAGATTATTTATAAAAGATTATTTATAATTATTTATTAACAAATGAGCCAACTCGGTTCAGATGAGCACCCCCGTCACCTGACCGAGGTGCATCCTGGGAAATGAAGTCAAATAACCCCTCCTCAAAGGGCCCTACTCCGGAGCGCCACGGGAGGTCCAGGGCACCCTCCCCAGGGTCCCATGTCTGGCCACCTTACACAGAGGCTGTAGATCATGTCCTCTGGGCAGGGTGGCAGGGCATGCAGGACAGATGAGTTTCCTCCCCCCCTTTGCGACGGACCGGAACGAGGTCTGGATGGCTGAGCTGGCAGGTCATCCTCAAAGTCGGGCGGCGGAAGGGGTAGCACGCCATCCTCGAAGCGCGGCGGAAGGGGCAGCACGCCATCCTCGAAGCAGGGCGTCAGAGGAGGCAAGATGTCCTCGAAGCCGGGCGGCGGAGGAGAGAGCTCGTTGTCGTCGAAGCAGGGCGGCGGAGGAGAGAGCTCGCCGTCGTCGAAGCAGGGCGGCGGAGGAGGGAGCTCGCCGTCGTCGAAGCAGGGCGGCGGAGGAGGGAGCTCGCCGTCGTCGAAGCAGGGCGGCGGAGGAGGGAGCTCGCCGTCGTCGAAGCTGGACGGAGGGGCGAGCAGTGGTTCAAGTAGGGCGAGCTCTCTGGGTAAACTGGGTCCTCAGCGGGGCTCTCTGGCAGGTCTGGGCCTCCACTGAGTCTAACTGGCAGGTCTGGGCCTCCACTGAGTCTAACTGGCAGGTCTGGGCCTCCACTGAGGCTAACTGGCAGGTCTGGACCTCCACTGAGGCTAACTGGCAGGTCTGGGCCCCCACTGAGGCTAACTGGCAGGTCTGGGCCTCCACTGCGCTTACTGTTCTCTTCAGCCCAAAACCTGTGGATCTCACTCAGCTCATCCTGTCCGGACTCTCCTCTCGCTCCTGCGCGCTCCGTGGATTTCTACCTGATGGCAAGCAGACTGCCCACTACATCAGCTTCCCACGGCGTCATCAACACAGCCCTCCCCAGAAAAATCTCCAGGAGAGGCCCCTCTGCTATGCCAAATGTATCGGTCTTGCATTCTGTCAAGGTTCTCAAGGTGGTGTAGACGAGGCATAAATGCAGAGGTTTCCATGGTGAAGATGTTTTTTATTAATATTAAAGAAAATAAACAAACATACTTAACTTAAAAATAAACCAAACAAGAGTACACAAACTTACGGAAGCACATTGCATTCACAAAAGAAAAAAAAATCACAGGAATTCTCTCATAATTATGACTTAATATCTCATAATTGTCACACAGCAACCGGAGGTGAATCAGAAGACTAGCAGTTAGCCCGTGTAGTCTGGAGGATAAACCCAAACGCGAAAGCAGCGCGAGCAAACAGGATAACCACACGATTTATTATTAGAACTCTCTCATGCAGAGAGCAAGAGTTTACACAATTAAACCTGCGTTCTAACAACACACACTCAACCAGGAAAATGGCACAAAATGGTGAGTACTCATGAAATTGGAGAGATAGCGTCGGAGACGGCATTGGAAAACTCAATGACTGGGCAATGTGCGGCACCATTTTTTTTCCTTTTATACTTCCTGAATCGCGACCATACTACTTCCGGGTCATAGTGCCAGTCGCGGTGAGTGCGATTGAAAATAAATAAGACATCCTGATCTCATAATTTTTAGATATAGGAGGAGCAGACTGTGGCAGGGGGACATTATAGTGCATGACATCAGAAACGAACGTTACTGCATCCTTTTGCTTGAAAGTGCCTCATTGCACACTCATGGAGATGTAGCAGCTATTCTGTTGTTTAGCCTGATGACTGTACATTAGTTTAATCTACTATTACAATCCAAATTACTCAATGACATTAATATCTCCCAGTGTCTCAATCCAAGAAAGAAATAAACGCGAATTTAATTAGCCAATATTTGCTCTATTGTCTAAAAAGATCACAGGAATTATCTCATAATTATGATGTATTATGTATTTATGTTTGCTCGAGCCACTGTTACGATCTGCGTTGTAGTATCCTCAATTAACTGGATTTGTTGTCCGTCTAGAGAGTTTATTGGCATAACTGCATGGAATAAACAGAATACAGCATTGGGTGCTGTGAATTTGTTCTCCCCTAATTCGTATACCTCCTTTCAGCACGCTCAAGCGCGGTCTCATTTTTCTGAACATTACAATAACATTCAATTGAAAAAGAACATGGTATATTACTCAAATTATTCAGACAGACAAAAATACATCAGGCAGTTATCCAGTCAGTTTAGCCTCCCAGACCATAACATGAACAATTAGAAAATGTATTAAATTAAATTAAAAATAAGAGAATTTGATAACATAAAAAGGACACCTCAAAAATTAAAATGTTCACAAACCATACCTGCATGGAATAAACAGAATACAGCATTGGGTTCTGTGCATTTGTTCTCCCTTAATTCATATACCTGTAGAAATTGAAAACCAATAAATTAACTAGCCAGCGCTAGCACTTTTCTGGGAGCTCACAGACTAACATTTCGGTTAGCAATAGTAGACTACTACAAAACATCCATCCATGCACAAAACGTTTTCTACCCGATGTCGAACACTTTTGTCAGTAATATTTTTTATATATCATACACTTAATCTAACTATTATAACTTTTAAACATTTTAAGAAATCGGCGCCGCTATCAGCTTACCTCCTTTCAGCACACTCAAGCGCGGTCTGAGGAAGCAGCGCGAGCTAACCGGAAATGACGTCACCACATGTTAAACGTGAAACTGCCACTACAACACAACTATTATAGCTGAAACAGATCGCAAACATTTTCGGATACAAGAATAAACAAAATAAACATACAGATGAGGAGGGATTTTAGTGGAATACATTAATATTATGATATTAATTATACATTGAGAATATTAACATCCGCTACATTTACTCAAAATTATCACTTAATAACATATAATTATGACTTAATATGTCATAATTATAAGATCCTGTTCTAATGATTATGAAAAAAGGTAGGGTTATAGGTGATCGGCACAAGACGGGGACAATAGTGTCGAATTTAATTCGCGTTTATTTCTTTCTTGGATTGACACACTGGGAGATATTAATGTCATTGAGTAATTGGATGGTAATAGTAGATTTATCTAATGACCTGTTCCGTGGCGCGGTATGGAGTGTGCTTTAGAGGGGGCAATGAAATAGGAGTATGTGAGAGTGCTTATGATACGCACAGGTAGACCTTCCAGTTTGGAGATGGCGTGGGATTATTAATTAGGAACTTAAATGAAACCAACGAAAACTGAAAACACAATATAATGGAGCTCCACCGTCTACGTGAGAATGGATGGGGCTCTGGAAAATAAAGCACTAATAAACTTAAGCTGAGCATGCACGCTGGGCTCTCTCTTTCGCCGGCGTCTTAGGACTCTCAACTTTCTGCACGCTTTGCTTTACTTTTCTTTCCTTCTTTCCTGATACCCTAACGGTGCTACCTAAATGATCTCTACTGTGGTATCAGGACCCTTAAATAAACACGCTGCCAAGTGTGGCTTGTTCAGGCTGATTGCCTTGTCTGGCAACCGTGTGTATAAATGGCAGCGCCTTTGCCTGTTCCGCGGAGAAGCAGCCTGCAGATCTACCTGTTCTGAACAGTTTATGCGCAGTTCTGTCCCTTGCGCGACCTGCGTCATTACGTGTACAATCATCAAGAGTGTGCAGTGAGGCACATTCAAGCAAAAGGATGCAGTAAGTTTCGTTTCCGATGAAAAATGTCCCCCTGCAAGAGACTGCTGCAAGAGACCCCTGCAAGAGACTGCTCCCCCTTATCTCATAATTGACTTAGTAAGTCATAATTATGAGATACTAAGTCATAATTATGATTTACTAAATCATAATTATGGGATAATGTAATATATTGACGTGGAATAAGTAAACCAGACGGACAACGGACTCAGCGGTCACGAACTAACCGAAGATGAACCAGAAAACTAGCAGTTAGCCCTGTAGCATGGATGGTAAACCCAAACGCGGAAGTAGTGGGTGACGTAGTAAATGGTTTAAGTTGAGATGTGTGGAATACCGGGTGGATCCGGAGCGCCGCAGGCAGCTGGAGCCGGTAGGTGACAGGGTTAATCCGGAGGTTGATGCGGTATGGGTCCGATGAATCTGGGTGATAGTTTCCGTGATTCAGTCTGCAGGTGTATATTTCTTGTTGATAACCATACCTTGTCACATACTTGGTACATTCGTCCCGGAGGGTGTCGACGGCGATGTTGAATGGTGTAGTGGGTGTTAGCAAGTCGGATGGCGTTGTTTGCTCGTCTCCAGAGCCGTCGACACCGGCGAACCAACTGTTGGGCCGACGGTACTTCAACCTCCGGTTCTTGATGGTCGAACATCAGAGGTTGGAAACCGTAGCACACCTCGAACAGGCTGAGGTTGGTGGCAGAGGATGTATGGAGGTTGTGAGACAACTCAGCCCATATGAGGTAGCGGGCCCAGGAGCACTGACGATCAGCAATAAAGCATCTCAGGTAGCGCTCCAGTTGTTGGTTGGTTTGCTCCGTCTGACCGTTAGTCTGTGTGTGGTAGCCGGAGAACAGACTGCAGGAGGAGTCGATCAGACGGCAGAAGGCCTTCTAGAACCGGGAGGTGAACTGGGGCCCCCTGTCCGAGACGATGACCCTTGGGAACCCATGCTGGCGGACTACATGCTCTACTATCAGCTCAGCTGTCCTTTTGGCTGATGGGAGACCGGGGATGGCCACCAGGTGTACAGCTTTGGAGAACCGGTCGACGATGGTGAGGACGGTGTCCTTTCCTTCGGAAACCGGCAGGCCCGTGATGAAATCAATGGCAATGTGTGTCCAGGGCCGGCGGGGAACTGGGAGTGGCTGAAGTTCCCCTGGTGATGGCTGGTTGCTGTCCTTGAACCTGGCACACACTGGGCACGCCTGGACGAACTCATCCACGTCCCTCCTCATATTCGGCCACCAGAAGGCGCGTTGAATGAAGAGTAGCATGCGTCGCCTTCCGGGGTGTCCAAAAATTGGGGAGGAGTTTCCCCATTGGAGGACGTCGGTCTTGATGGACGTCTTCTTCGTGCTGTCGTGATCGAGCGTCGGCCTTGGTGTTGTTGGACCCCGGGCGATATGACACGTGGAAGTTATAATTTTCGAAAAAAACAATGCCCACCGCGCCTGTCTGGGGTTGAGTTGTTTCAATGTGCAGATAGTAATAAGGTTCTGATGGTTGGTCCAGACGAGGAACGGCTCTCTGGCGCCCAGGAGCCAGTGTCGCCATTCCTCCAAGGCCCACTTTATGGCCAGCAGCTCGCGGTCCCCTACTCCGTATCGCTGCTGAGTGGGGTGAAATTTCTTTCAAGGGTGCAGTTTTTGGTCTGGACCTTGCTGGGAGATAACGGCTCCGGCGCCCACATCCGAAGCATCCACCTCCACAACGAATGGTTTGTCAGCATCCGGGTGAAGAAGGATGGGGCAGTGGTGAAGCGGCGACAGAGTTTGTGGAAGGCGGAGATGGCGGTGGAGGTGAGATGGAAGGGGTGAGATGAGGGGCGAGTCAGAGCGGTTAATGGGGCTGCAACTGTACTGTAGTCCCAGATAAAGCGACAGTAGAAGTTAGCAAACCCAAGAAATCGCTGGAGTTGTTTGAGAGTCTTGGGTAGGGGCCAATGACTCACTTCCAGTTTCTGCGTGTCCATGGCCACACCCTGGGGCGAGATGACAAAACCCAGGAACGTGGTGGAGCGCTCGTGAAAAGCGCACTTTTCCAACTTACAGTACAGTTGGTGGGCGAGGAGTCTCTTTAGGACCGCCTGACGTGCTGGACGTGTTCGTTGATGGTTTGAGAGTAAATGAGGATATCATCCAGGTAGACGAACACCCAGCRGCCTAACATGTCTCTGAGAAYGTCGTTGATAAATTGTTGRAATACCRCGGRTGCATTGCAGAGACCAAAGGGGATGACCAGGCTTTCATAGTGTCCGGTAGGGGTGATGAAGGCCGTCTTCCACTCATCGCCCTCTCTGATGCKCACCAAGTTGTAGGCGCTCCGGAGGTCCAACTTAGTGAAAATGGTGGCGCCAGAAAGGGCATCCAGGGCAGAGTTAGTAAGAGGCAATGGGTGTCGGTTCTTGATGGTGATGTTGTTGAGTCCCCGGTAATCGACACAGGGACGAAGACTACCATCGCGTTTATTCATAAAAAAGAACCCCGCGGCGGCAGGTGAGGAGGAGGGCCGGATGGTACCATGGTGAGACATACTCCTCCATTGCCTGCATCTCGTTCTTGGATAGGGAATAGAGGTGGCCGCGGGGTGGGATGGAGCCTGGCTGAAGGTCAATCGCCAGGTCATAGGGGCGATGTGAAGGTAGATGGGTGGCACGTTTCTTGCAGAAGACTTCAGCCAGGTCCCGGTAGTCTCGTGGGATGTTATCTGTGTCGACATCAGGGACCTCTGTCTCCCTAGAGCACGTCCCAGCCTCGGCCCGTAGGTATAGTTAGTTGGAGGACGGTCCCCATTGTAGGATACGATTTTGGGTCCAGGAGATGAGTGGGTCGTGACGCAGTAGCCATGGGTGTCCCAGGATGATAGATGGTGACGGAATGGAAGTGATGTAAAGCTGGATCTGTTCCTGATGCTGGTTAATGACGAGGGTGATAGGCTGGGTTCGGAGGGTAATGGGACTTGAGGAGAGGGGCCGACCATCAACTGATGTAATGGTTATGGGCTGGGATAACGCCTCTGTCTTTAACCCCAGTCTTTTGACATAAGAAGAGTCAATGAAGTTGCCCGCGGCACCGGAATCGATGAACGCGGTACTTTCAACTCATTTGTGGTCAAACTGGAGGTGTACTTTTACCGTGAGACGGGAATCATTGGTCAAGGTGGTGGAGAGGGAGATGGAACCCGGTGGGCCACTCTCATTTCTCACTGGGTCTGCGCGTTTCCCAGTTGCAGAGGACAGATGGCTCTGTGCTGTGTAGCAGATCCACAATATGCGCAGAGCCCCTCTCTGAATCGGCATTCCCATTCTGCAGCGGTTAAGGAGGCGCGCCCTAATTGCATGGGTTCCCCGGCTCCTGTGCTAACCACGACGGGAGGTGGAGAACCGACGGGTCCGGTAGGTGGAGCAGTGAATGAGGATCGGGCTTCGGAGACTGGAGCTTGGGGAAAGAAAGTGGTGGATCGAGGAGCAGACTGATGTAATGGCATTGTGATGGGCGGCAGGGTACGGGGAGCTGGCTTGGGGCAGGCGAGCAGACGGTCGATCCGAAGGGCGAGTTGGATTAAGCCCTCCAAGGTCGCTGGGAGCTCTCGTCCGGCGAGCTCGTCCCTTATACGCGAAGCCAGTCTTTCGTAGTAGGTCGTTCGTAGGGCGGAGTCTCCCCAGTCGGTCTGCACAGCAAGGGTACGAAACTCTGCGGTGTAACGGCTCACGGATGACCCTCCCTGCCGTAGGTGATATAGTTTGGAGTCGGTCTTCACCTCAGCAGCAGGATGTTCGTAGGCGAGTTTGAGTTGGCGGGTGAATTCCGTGTACGAGTAGGCGACGTCTGAATCTGAGCGAAATATCTGCCGTGGCCCACTCAGCTGCCTGTCCGGATAGCAACGAGACGAGAAGAGCAATGCGCAGTCGGTCTATGGAGTACCTGGTGGAATTGAACTCAAACACAAGATCCAATGCGGCTAGAAAAACACTGCACTTCCCATCTCTGCCATCCCATTTACCCGGTAAAGCCAGAAAAACATCAGAAGATGGGGAGGGAGTTGGCGGTGCAGCAGCCGCTGCGATGGGTGTGGCAACAGCCGGCTGAGCGGCCGCCCCGCGGAGGGTTGCATTCTCCTGTCGCAGCTCCCCCACCTCCCGGCGCAAGACTGCGACGTCTTTTAGCTCCTTGCGGAGAGACACGACTTCACCACGGAGCTGATCGATCAACTTGGCGTGCTGGTCAACCACATCGCAGAGGCGAGCAAACTCCGCTGGGTTCACTGCTGATGGCTCAGTCATTCTGTCACGAACTAACCGAAGATGAACCAGAAGACTAGCAGTTAGCCCTGTAGCTTGGATGGTAAACCCAAACGCGGAAGTAGCGCGAGCAGTCAGGATAACCACGCTGGTTATTATTAGAACTCTCCCAAAGTGAGAGCAAGAGTTTACACAAATAAACCCGCGTTCTAAATATACACACCCAATAGAAAGCGAAACCGAAGAAAGTGAGTACTCACGTTTAGATGAGCGAAGCGTCGGCGATAGCATGGGCAATGACTGGACAATGTGAGGCGCCATCTTGTTTCCTTTTATGCTTCCTGAAACCTGACCTTATTACTTCCGGGTCCTAGTGCCAGTCGTGTTACGGGTGTGCATGACATCAGCGCTTTTACTGGAAAAACACAGAACAAGCCTACTCACAGGTTAAGGCGAAAATAGTATAACCATAAGAGGGCAGAACACTCCTATCATATATTCTCAATACACTACACTCCTCCTCCGTAACTTTACAACTCCAAACTTCAAATACTGCACTTCCTACGAACAATGTAAACAAAACATTCACTTTGCATAACAAAAAATATACATTGTCTTCAAACAGTTAGGTTCCCCAGATTAACTATTTAGAACAATTAAATCATCAGAACCAGAAAAAAACAAAATATGTTTCTTTCTCATTAAGGTGGAACTCGCACACGATCTGGATAGTGTCGTCCAGGTTGTTGTGTAGCGTCTGGAACAGCCACTGGCTCTGCTGATTCCACAGAAGTCTTTCTGTACTGAATTGGAGAGTGTGGGTAGGATGTGGGAGTGAGTATTGCAGAAGCGCCAGACTCCACCCAAGAGCGAGCAGGAACTGGTGTAGGAATACTCCCTTCCGTCTCCTGAATGGAACTGAACTCTGAATCCAGATCTGGTACCCGGTGAGCATCACCACTTGCGTTGTTGCAATCTCCTATATCTTCATGTGATAGTAACAATTGATCAATGTGAACTGTGCGCTGTCTCACACCATCATTTATTAGGTAAGAAACAGGCCTGAGTCTTTTTACAACTGTTCCTTGGATCCATCTGTCCTTTCCCTCACGGAAATTTCTAACACACACTTGATCACCCTCAGACAGCACTCTCAACTTGCTTCCTCGCTTGTCATGGTATCTTTTCTGAGTTAGTTGTTTTTCCTCGATAGTTACAGCGAGACTTGACTTCAGAAGACTAAACCTGATCCTCATCTGATGCTTAAGAAACAACTCAGCTGGCGAAACACCTGTTACTGTGTGTGGTGTGCTTCTATACATCAGTAAGAAATTTGCCAGTCTATGTTGTAATGTAACAGACCCCTCATCTGCTAACACTTGCTTCATCAGTGCCGATTTGACTGTCTGTACAGACCTTTCAGCTGCTCCATTGGAAGCTGGGTGATAAGCTGGAACCAAAGTTTGTTTGATGCCATTTCCTTTCAAGAACTGTTTAAATTCACTGGATGTGAATTGCGACCCATTGTCCGAAACCACTTCTTCGGATAGTCCATAAGCTGCAAAAATGCTACGCAAAACTTCAATAGTCTTAGCTGAGGTTGTAGTTGTCATGGAAACTACCTCCAACCATTTTGAGTGACTGTCCACCAGAACCAAAAAATACTGTTTATCTTTTTCACAAAAGTCTATGTGTATCCGTTGCCACACCCGAGTTGGCCATTTCCAACAATGCAGTGGGGCCATTGCTGGTAGTTGTCTTACTGACATGCCAGTCACTGCACGCTCTTGTACAGTTTTTTCAATGTCCTTATCCAGACATGGCCACCACATATAGCTTCTAACCAATGCTTTCATGCGGCACATTCCAGGATGACCCTGGTGAAGATCATGTAGCAGGTTTAGTCGAAGAGTTAAAGGAACTATAACTCTCATACCCCAGAGAACACACCCTTGTCCTACTGATAGCTCAGTTCTTCTTGTGAAGAAGGGTTTGAGCGATTCTTCCCTTACATGATTTGGCCAACCGTTTAGACTGAGCTCCCTCACTTGGCTGAGCACCTGATCTTTATTTGTGCTGTGGGCGATGTCCTTTGCTTCCATAGGCAAATCCCCCATAATCGAAAAATAGAAGATTTTTCCTTCTTCTGCAGCGCCATCCTTGTCTTGGCTTGGCAACCTTGATAGTGCGTCTGGGTTTGCATGATCTGCAGACTGGCGATACTCTATTTCATAGTTATAAGCCATCAGTACATGCGCCCACCATTGCATTCTCAAAGCGGCTAGCGTGGGGATTGCTGACTTCGGCCCAAGGATAGCCAACAGGGGTTTGTGGTCGGAAATAAGAACAGACTTCCTCCCATAGAGGTATTTGTGAAATTTCTTCACCCCAAAAATAATAGACAGGGCCTCCTTCTCAATTTGAGCATATTTGCTATCTGCCTCTGTTAGAGTACGAGTTGCAAATGCTATAGGTTTCTCGTCCCCATTCTCCATCACATGAGAAATCACCGCACCGTCACCATAAGGTGACGCATCACAGTCTAATTTCAAAGGTTTTTTGGTGTCATAATGAACTACTAAGTAGTCTGTAGTAGCTGATCTTTTGCACTTTTATACGCAGCTTCACATTTTGATGTCCACCTCCAAACACTTTCTCGTTTCAGTAGATCATGCAAGCTGCATGGACAGCTGCATGGACAGATTTTTCATAAACCTGCCATAATAGTTCAATAGCCCCATGAAGGAACGTAACTCTGTGATGTTGATGGGACTCATCAACAGCGCATTGACAATGGCTCCCACCTTCTCTTTTGTGGGATGAAGTCCTTCACTATCCACCATGTGTCCTAAATATTCCACTTAGTTTTTCATGAACTGGCATTTTGGTTGCTTGACTCTCACATTGTATTTTTCCAAACGACTCAACACCTCCAGTTTACGCAGATGCTCTTTTCTTGAAGCGGCTGTGATTAAAATGTCATCAAGAAAATTCCCTGTATGATGTGATCCATGACTGCCTGAAAGATGGACGGAGCACTCGAGACTCCGTATGACAGCCGCTGGTAAGTGTAGAGCCATCTATGTGTATTAACTGTGAGGTATTTTTTAGTCTTTATCCAGTTCTAACTGTTGATAGGCATGTGATAAATCCAATTTAGTGAACAACTTCAGTATTCAGTATTCGGCAAGGAATACGTTTCCTCTTCCACACACTGATTAACGTTCACTTTGTAATTTCCACAAATCCGCATTGATTTGTCTGCCTTTGGCACAGTAACTATAGGTACAGCGCATTCACTTTTATCTGTTTTTGATATGATTCCCATAGTCTGTAATCTGTCCAGTTCTTTTTCTACAGCTTCCTTGAGAGCATATGGCACTGGGTTTCCTTTCTTAAACATTGGCTGTGCATCTGGTCTCATCTTGATCGAAGCCTTAAACTCACAGATGGTACTGGGCCCTTCTTCAAACACCCCTTTGTACCTCTGTAGAATTACTGCCACATCCCGATCAGTAAAATCTCCTGTTGCCTTGACTTGGAAAATTTTCTTCCAGGAAAGACTAAAATTCTCCTTTTACAACTAATGTTACTTTTGCTTCTTGCTGTTCATATTCTACATTCACAGACACCTTCCCTAACACTGGGATGGGTTCTCCAGAAAAAGTAGACAGCGGTACTTTACATGAGCAAAGTGGCAAGTGATTGAGTGATCTTTTATAAACGATCTCTGACACAAGAGACATGCATGCTCCTGTATCTAACTGCATTGGTATTTTTCGACCTTCAATGTTCATGTCAACCACATAGCCATCATTGCCATCTGAAGCGGTGTATATTGTATACAGTTCAAATGAACTTTCATTATCTCCATCTACCAAGCTTGTTTCTGCCTCTTGTTCCACATAATAAGTTTTCTGTGGTGTCTTTTTATTTCTACACATACTTGCAATAAGTCCCACTTTTGAGCAATGGTGACATTTTTCTTGTTTAAATCTGCACACAGTAGCTGTATGCCTACCTCCACATCTGTAACAGGGCTGATGTGGCTGCTGCTGTTGGTCATCCAAACTGCTCTTTTGCCAGGCTGTCTTTTTGCCATGACTTGTGTAATTTGATTTCCGCTTGTCCTCTCTCTTTTTGTTTTGATTGTACACCCGATTTACTGTTGCACTTTCTTTTATTTTCCAACGTGTTGCGTGAAGCCAATTCCATGGACAGTGCCGTGTCACATGCACTTTTAAAAGTTACATTCGTTTCAGCCAGTAATTTCCTCTGTATTGCTTCCGATCACAGTCCACTCACAAACTTATCGCGGAGGGCCTCATCCAAGTGAGCACCAAAGTCACAGTTAGTATACAGCTGTTTCAGAGCTACTATAAAGCCACTCATTGATTCACTCTCCTGTTGATTCCTCTTTTGAAATTGGAACCTCTCCATGATGACAAGTGGTTTGGGCTTATAATGGTCACTGAGTGCTCTGGTGAGCTCTGCATAACTTTTTGTGCTTGGCTTATCTGGCAAGAGTAAACTTTTCAAAAGTTTGTAGGCATCAGTATTCGCGGCCATCCACAGTCCAAGCCTCTCCAGGTAAGATTCAAAATCTTCCTTACCCTCTTTGTATTCCGATATGCTGCCTATTAGGGCCATATTAAGGTCCGTCCGTTTCTAATAACTCACAGTCACGCTAGCTTGTTAGTTTATTTTATTTTTATGTTTATGTTAATTTTCCCAGGGTTTTAAGGTGATAAATGTTAGTCACTCATGTTGGTGCCACAATTTCCCTTTCTTGTGATCTGCTAGTATAACTTTTTTTTTTTCCTCTCGACTTCCGGGATAATTTTCTTTCTTTAAGAATCCCACCTCGTCGCCAAACTGTAATATATTGACGTGGAATAAGTAAACCAGACGGACAACAGACTCAGCGTGCAGACACGGCTTTTACTAGAGAACAACAGAACAACCCTACTCACAGGTTAAGGCGAAAACAGTAGCATAGTATAACCATAAGAGAGCAGAGCGCTCCTATCATATATTCTCAATACACTACAGATAATTCCTGTTATTTTTTTCTTTTGTGAATGCAATGTACAGTACAAACTAACCAAAGAACTATGAACTTAAACTGGCATGAAACAAACTAAACATAATCTAACCAGGGGGGTATTCCAGAAAGCAGGTTATGTGACATACCCGGGTAAGTTTAAGAGTAAGTTAGTGGATATCCTCAACTTTTGGTTCCAAAAACGGAGGTAACTCTCTGGGTATTTTTGTAACCATAGCAACTTGCTCTCTGAAGATAACCTGCTCGGTAGCAGGTTATGTTCCAGGGTAAGTTTGTTTCAGAGGTTTATTGAGCATGACGTGCGCTTTTAATGAAGATCCTGTGGATGTGGAGGCACAAATTATACGAGTTTTTTCTCTCCGGGAGAGAGTTATAAGACCGCGTATTGATGTCATTTCCTAATGATTATTTGAAAGAGTTTTATCGGTTTTCAAGAAAATCATTAATTTACTTAACACATCTCTTGAAACCGCATATTGCTAATGCTCAAATTAATTAAACACACTGAGTACTGTTAACTTAAATAATTGCAATTAGGTCAAATTAATAGACCTTTTTGAGTAATCAGAAGCTTTTGATATTTTAAGTAATCGTGAGTACGTAAGTAACAGTAACCGTCACCTTAAAATTCCACCAAGTAACCACTGAGCTGGTGGCTCAGTGGTAAAGGTTTCGCTTGCCATGTGAACGGCCCGGGTTCGATCCCCAGGCCGGCTTGTCTGATGTGGTGAAAGCACCAGCAATTTATTTGATTTGCAACAAGTTCAACAAATTTACAGTTCTGTTTACTTAAAATTGGAAACATCATCTCTTAAAAAATTGATGTAACTTATTACAGTGTACATAGCACTTCGGCTTTTTTTGCGTCATGACAAAATACAATGTGGGTGACGCAGAGCATGTGGGGAAAGGCAACTGTGTGTAGAGCCGTTCACACAGTATGTCTGSCACTTAAACACTTTTTACACACACCGTAAACCCGATTAAGTTGTCAAAACTAAAAAAAACTTGAGTTAATCAGTTACATCAATTTTTTAAGTAATGATGTTTCCAATTTTAAGTAAACTATATATTTTTTTTAAATAAATTATTGTGGCAGTTGTTGGGAATTGAACCCGGGTCTTCCGCATGGCAGGTGAAACACTTACCACTGAGCCACCAGTGCTGTATAGAGTTTAAGAAGGTGGAATTTTAAGGTGACGGTTACTGTTACTTACATACTCACGATTACTTAAAATATCAAAAGGTTCTGAATCCTCAAAAAGGTCTATTAATTTTACCTAATTGCAATTATTTAAGTTAACGGTACTCAGTGTGTTTAATTACTTTGAGCATTAGGGTTTACAGTGTATAATAAAAGGGAAGCCGATGTCAAATGTGCTATTTAATACTCTCATGAATTTATTCTGTCCGTTATTTTTTTCCAAACCAACTCTCTTTCTTTTTAGCCGATGCAGCCATGTTGCTTTTTTCATTATTATTGGCTTAAATTCTTCATATGCTGCATTTAAACCCCCAACTCCGCCTCTGTGAAGTATGCCGCTCGCTTTTTTTCACTTTGATTTTCCATTTTGACTCGTGAAATCGGCGATCCATCGAAAATGTCTTTCTGTATGCACCGTGCACGCGCATTAACTCTGGGTAACCAGTAGGAGGTTGATTAAACTTACTCTTCTCAGGGGTATGTCACTCATGGTATGCGGGTTTGGAGTAAATCAACCCTGAGGTTAAGTTTTACCAAATGGTAAGTTAACCCAGCTTTCTGGAATACCCCCCAGCAGTTCACGAGTGTAATCCAACAAATGCAAGACAAAGAACTAGAACTTAAACAGACTATTCATAAAGAAACAAATGAGCCAACTCGGTTCAGGCGAGCGCCCCCCATCTCACCTGACTGAAGGGAAATGAAGTCAAACTTAGGAAAACTACAAAAGAAACACAAAAAGTCACTGGGCGCCAGGCGCCCTCTAGGGATTATCCCTGACAGAAGCTGCATATTCTTGATCAATTCTGTTAGTTAATTTAATTTACTTTACATTTGTTCTTTTTTGACAAATTATGAATTTGCCCACGCATATACACTTTAAATGCTTCCCAAAAATGTGGATTTAGAGATATCTGCCGTATTGTTTGTTTCAATAAGAAAACGTGTTGGGCCGATCAAGCAATGGTCTTTCCTCCTTTATTTGGGTAGTATGAAATTGTACTTTTCGAAGCTCTGGATCAACTAACAAATGCTAATTGAGAGATGTACCATTGAACCTTTCTGAGCAGTCAAGGACTACACAGATTTTCCGAGGGGTTTTAAGGTGATAAATCCAGTGAATATACCACACTTGCCGATTTCTTCAACTGGAACCTTTTCAGCATCACCTCGAGCGATTGTCTCATAAAGCTACATAGTCTTTATGGTATTTATCATTTCTTTTAAGCCTTTTTTCTAAACTAGAGAAAAGCTTTTTGAGACTCTGTTGCAGAAAAGTAAAAGGACATCACTGAGAACACAAACTAATGCATTCCAGTATGTATGATGAAGAACAACATGTGAAACAATCTTTTTAAAATTTTTACCATAAAAATTTAACTGCTTGTCAACTCATACCGAATCATCTACTTGACCAAGTACTAGTGATGTAATTTGTCCATGATCCTGAACTGCTTCATCGCAAACACCTCGGGAAACACTTTATTTGAGCTCATGCGGCAGAAAATCGAAAGAACTGATCAGTTATAAAACACTGGGCATTCCAATTTTTACTGGAATTTAACATTGTGCATTTAACTTTTACTTAGACTATCCTTGATGAATTGCAATTTTCTAAACAGTATCACTTTGTTGCCTTTCTGTATGTCAACACATTTTGCATGGTTCAGACAGGGCTTCAGAAGGGAAGCAGAGTAATGTGAGCTGCTGGAGTCCAAGAGACAGAGATAACATGGGTTTATTCAAGAACATTAAGTCATTTTGAGTAACATCATAATGTGATTCCCCCCCATCATCTGGGGCTTTTTGGAGGTCTAAACATAAAGTTCCTCCTTTTCTTAAATTATTCTAAAGTCTGTAAATGCTTCATAATGCCTTGCAGCTTTGGCATCACAATCCCATGCTCAATTATATAAAGAAAATTTAATATAAGATAAAAAATATACAGTACAAACCAAAAGTTTGGACACACCTAATCATTCAAAGAGGTTTAATTTGTATTATGGCAAGAAAAAAGCAGCTAATTGAAGAAAAAAAACAAAAAACAAGTGGCCATCATTACTTTAAGAAATGAAGGTCAGTTAGTCCGAAAAATTGTGAAAAATTTGAAAGTGTCCCCAAGTGCAGTCACAAAAACCATCAAGTGCTACAAAGAAACTGGCTCACATGCTGACCGCCCCAGGAAAGGAACACCAAGAGTCACCTCTGCTGCGGAGGATAAGTTAATCCGAGTCACCAGCCTCAGAAAATGCACTCCTCTGCGTTCACTCTACTGGCTGACCAAGGCTGTGAGTGTGTGTGTGCATGTCAGGAAGGACACCACTTTCCATGTGTGAAGAACGTGTACAAGGACAAACATTACTTTTTTGAGCATTGATACACTGTAAAAAATAAAATGTTGACTTAACTCAAAATTTCAAGGCAACTTGCTTGACAGCTTTTTTGAGTTAAGTCAACAACTTGGGTTAAAAGTAGAGTTAATTCAAAAAAGGTGTGCAGCAAGTTGCCTTGAAATTTTGAGTTAAGTCAACATTTTATTTTTTACAGTGTGTGTGTTGAACACAAACACTTTGTAGGCTGTTAAAATACTTTTAACAATATTACTGGAAGTGTACTATTATCATAAATTATATCTAAATGGATTCTCTATAATGACAGCTAAACAATGGTGATAATGTATTGCTCATTTCAGTTTTCTCTGTTATTTATGACTAAAAGACAAAAAAAGGTTAAAAATGTATGTACATAAAATAAATAATATGCAGTTAAGACAGCTAAAAACATTATTTATAAATTATTAGTTATAAAGTTCATTGTGGTACAGTTAAAAGGTATAACAGTATAAGGTGTAACAGTTAAAATAAGACACCTAAAATTAAAAATGTTAAATTTATTGTCTTTGTGCTTAACTGTGAACATTGTCAAACAGGTCACTAGATGGCGCTTATTGCTAACCTAAAACCCCACAGAGGCCAGTGCTGAAGATTAAATCCTGCAGCCAAGTTAAACACAAGTTAAAAGTTTTGTGCTTCTTTGCTCCTAACTACAGGTGGGTTAATATTCCTCCAAATAAGATGTAAATACTCTTGATTAAGACATAAGAGTGTTGAGAATCTGTGGTGGTAACACGAAAACATGTTAGGAGTTTTGCTGTAATGTGAGAAAGATGTTTAGCTATGCACTATTATGCTAGGCTAAGTGACCTGTAGCTAGTGAGTACAGTAGCATACGGAGCCATTGCCATAGCAAGCACCAGAAACATTAAAGGGCTAGTATACAGTACATATATTTTCTTTGTATCATTTGTTTGTAATCATTTTATCACGTTTGCAAATACATTCCTGGAGATATAAATGTGTTTTCTTATTATTTGCGACGACGAAAAGAGTTGAATTTAATTTCCAATTTCCAACCTTGCCATTATCTACTGAACCAATGTTGTGACAACATTGGGGCAATTTTATGATTGAACTACAGAACCAACGTTGTGCCAATGTGCCAATCTGAAGGACTATCTTGTTTAGTTTCTTCTATTCTTTGGACTCTTCTATATAAGTATATGTTTTCTCATTGTGACCTTCTTGGTTTTCCCTGTCTCTGACCCGGTTTGTCCCACTTTTCATCAGCACGCACACTCGAGACTTGGGTGATGTCACAATTTATTTGATGGCTGCACACAGAGCAGTAGGAGACAAACGGCAAGTTCAACAAAATGTTACAGCTCCACCCACAGAAGTTCTCCATAGCTCTGCTGCAGACTGCTCTTAATATAACAGTATACTTATATATAATAGTATATAATTATATATGATATTATAAACCAAATAAATAAAAATATGAGGATAATCTGAAATATGGGAATTTCTCAATGAAAATTAAATGGGTTTGTCTAATTCAATACAGTCTTTTCCTTCTGTCTTTTGTTTAAACATATTGCTTTGTGATCACATAGTCAATTTTAAATCAAGCAGGACTGAAATAAATATAAAGTAAAGCATGTGTGCTACATAAATTACACAGCTTACATCACCCATTTTATAGCCATAATGACATTTCTGGAATACTTTCACAAAAAAACTAATAGCACCCAAACATTTACTCAAAAACAGAAAATGCACAGAATACTGCAGAGTAACATCTTACACATTATATGATAAATAAATAGTTACCTGCACACAGAGGAGTAGGAGACAAACGGGAAGTTCAACAAAATGTTACAGCTCCACCTATTCAGAACACGGTTCATTTCGTTAGCACATTAGCACGTGGTAAGACTAGGTACATTAAAACGGAAATAAAAGTATCAAAATGACACATAAATAAAAAGAAAATACACTTGACAGATGAATCAATGTCTATAATGTTCTATACCTTTCAAACAGTGCTTGACATTTCTCATGAAATTATTTTTTCTAATGTTTATTGTGGAGCTACAACAGATGCAACTTACCCACAGCAGTTCTCCATAGCTCTGCTGAGACTGCTCAACCACAGTGGGAAACAGCGCCCCCGGCGTAACCAGTAGGAAGCGCAACCACGCAATCACATTAACGCAGGATTTACTTAGATATTTATATTTCTATAACATTTATCTCGTTACATCATAATAAACGGCTAATATGGAATAACAAAAATTATATTTTAATTGTCTTACAATTGATGAATAAAAAAGGATATTTGCTTTCATATTATGAATTCTTAGAGAAATTTGGTATCCCAATACTTCCATGTGAATATAGTATTGTAGTTGATAAAATAACAGCAGGATTTGTGAGACTTTTTATAAATTATTTTGGAATAGTTAATTTGAGAATATCTACTGTAAATTAATTTGAACTTATAATAACAAATATTGTGTTAATAACAAAGTTAGTGAAATATGCTTTAAAATTATACACATAATTTATCCAACTAGCCAGTATCTCAAGAGATATAAAGCTGATCTCTCTGAATTTTGTTCTTTCTGTGAAATTTATGTGGAGTCTGTTTTGCATCTCTTTTCTGAATGTATATACTTTGTTACATTTTTTAAATAAAAATTTATATGAGCGATACATTTTATTATGATAAGAAAGAATGCCTAATATCTCCCATTTTAATGCTGATTTGAGAATTTACTTTTAAACATGACATTGACTTTTAAGCTGGAAAGCAACTAGAACTATGGATACATTTAAGGAACTCAATTCCTCTTTTCTATTATAATTAAATAAGCATACCCCTCTTGCTATTGTTATTGTCAATGTCATTTTCATTTGTATTTTATGTCCCTTTCTATAATAATATGTGAATATAATGTTTATAATGCTTTATACATGTTTATTAAGAAGACATGTTAAGAAGCCAATAAAAAACATTAACTTTCTGTGACTAAAAAACAAAAAAAGAAGTTCAAATTATATGGTCTCCCTGCCATCCTGTAATTATATTGTACTATTGCTAGATAACGTGTTCCGATTGTAACCTGAATTTACAAAGTATTTAATATATAACATTCTAAAACAAAAAGTTGGGATACAAAAATGCCAGCTGATTTGGCTGCTTTACTCTGTGTTTTACGGTAATTGTTTTGCGGTGAACTTTCCCTTATAGATCAGCTGACTTGGCTTGGTTAAGGCGAGGAGAGAAATAAGGAAAACAGCTATGGCTGCCGAAATTCATTCAAGGCCACAAAGCTCCAGACCTATACTGCTTAACAAAATCGAAGGGCACCAAGATTCAGTGACTGCTGTTATTTTAGTCCCGAAGGAGGATGGAGTCATCACGGTCAGCGAGGACAGGTACAATCGTCCTGCGGCTCCTTACAAGATTCGTGCTATTAGTCGATTAGCCAGTTAGGCTAGCACGCTGTTTGCATGATCACGGTTCGAACGTTCCTGAAAAACTACAATAATAGTAATTATTATAGTTGTTACCGTTGTTGCTGCTGTTGTTAATTGACAGAATTAAACGTTAATACGTTAAATTAGAAGGTAATGAATATTTAATAAGACGGGGAGGCGCTACAGGTGCCCTAGCGCTCTCACAGACAGACTTGAAAAATGTTTCCACTGTTTTTTCCCCCCCACACTAATCAACTAATCAGGGGGGTATTCCAGGGGGGTATTCCAGAAAGCAGGTTATGTGACATACCAGGGTAAGTTTAAGAGTAAGTTAGTGGATATCCTCAACTTTCGGTTCCAAAAACGGAGGTAACTCTCTGGGTATGTTTGTAACCATAGCAACTTGCTCTCTGAAGATAACCTGCTCAGTAGCAGGTTATGTTCCAGGGTAAGTTTGTTTCATAGGTTTATTGAGCATGACGTGCGCTTTTAACGAAGATCCTGTGGACGTGGAAGCACAAATTGAGGTTTTTTTCGCCGGGAGAGAGTTATAAGACCGTGTATTGATGTCTTTTAATTTCCTAATGATTATTTGAAAGAGTTATCGCTTTTCAAGGAAATCGTTAATTTACTTAACACATCTCTTGAAACCGCATATTGCTAATGCTCAAATTAATTAAACACACTGAGTACTGTTAACTTAAATAATTGCAATTAGGTCAAATTAATAGAACCTTTAACCGACTTTTTTGAGTATTCAGAACTTTTTGATATTTTAATTAATCGTGAGTAAGTTTTACCAAATGGTAAGTTAACCCAGCTTTCTGGAATACCCCCCAGGACCACTCCATTGTTGCATTACATCACCTTTCCTGCACTTCTTAATGTATTATGCATGTTTACACCACACATGGTTTATAAATATTTTCACTAATGTATATTTTGTATATACAATAACATATGTCATTTTTATTATGTTTGGATTATCAACTTAACGTTTCACCCCTGCATAGTCATTGATTGTACATCAATATATATCCTACATAGGGCTGGGCGATAAAACGGTATCGGTATTTATTGACGGTAGACCATTGTCGATAACGATAAAAATAACATTCGGTATGAATCGCTATAGTTTTATTAAAATGCGGCTGGCTGACTGAGCATGCGCCTTGCCTTAATCTCAACAGCCTATCAGATCTCCTGATGAATGAGCGTGGCACGAGTGACCAGGAAACAGCCAATAAGTTTACGCAGCCACTCCGCGTTGTGTCGTCACCAACTAATGTCAGTATAACACACGCGACAATGAGTGCCGTGCCACGCGGTACGGATGAGATTGTGAATCAAAAATCATGCATCAGCTCACCAGTTTTTTTATTTCTTCTGATCAACATCAGAACAATGTTGTGTGTAAGCTTTGCAAAAAACAAACAAACAAACAAAAAAAAAACGGCCAAGTATGGAAACACAAGCAACTTGCTTGTGCGATGGAGAGGGACTCGGCACTAATGCCTTATAAAAAAATCCTCCAAGCGATACAATGATATAACCCACGCGATCGCATACTACATTGCCAAAGAAATACTAAAAGATTTACTACAAAGTGTAGGAAAACAGTGGAGAGCAAGCTGCCGTCTGGACAAGCCGCACGTGTGACCCGTACATCAGCTTTAAGCGTACATTTTAATGACAACTGGAATCTAAAGAGTAAATGCTTGGACACCGCATATTTTCCCGGAAACACCACGGGTGAATTTATTGCATAAACCCTAGCTAATGCGCTGCTCCACGTGTGCGTCACGACTGACAGTGGGGCGAATATGGTGAGCCGCTTCACTCAACAACTGCACTCATCGCGGTGTTTTGGCCACCGATTACACTCAGCTATCTGTGAGTAAAGTTAATTAATAGTTGCATAATCATATGTAGTGTTACATGAACGCAACTTCCCAATAGTTAGCAAACTTGCAAAAAAATACTTGTGCATCCCAGCCACCAGCAACCCCTCAGAAMGAACTTTTAGCAYMGGGGKTAATGTAGTCACATTCACAGCATTAAATCCAGAGATGGAGGGAACCAGCGTGTCTTTCTTGCTCACAATTTGTAATGTTGCAATGTACAGGTATATGTGAATAATGATGGTTGGTTCCTCTACTCGAGAGCTTATATTTCATTATTATAATTTGTTTTGTTTACAGAGTTTGAGGTTTACTGCATATTGTTATTATTGACATCTTACAGATGTTGATCTACCTCAAAGTTTGCTTTAGTGTTATTTACAATTGCACACACTTTGTAACATTTTTAAGTTTTAAGAGTCTCTTCAACACTTAGATTTAGTTTATTATAGGACATAAGAGACAAGATATTTTTGTTCAAATTTTTTAGTTTTTGACTATTAAAATAATTTGCCTTAGTAATGTTGGTAAATTAAAATAAAGTGGTTAAATTCTAACTTTTTTCTACTGGTCTTCATTAATAAATATTCAATAATTACCGATACCGAATGATATGAAACATTATATCGTGATAATCTTTTTTTTCTGTATCGCCCAGCCCTAATCCTACATATATCATATTTAAATAATATATCCAGGAGTATGGATGTAAATATGGATATACACTATATTGCCTTCATGTGAATATGAATTGAGTAACATCCCATTCTTAATTGTTAAGTGCTTGATGTTAAATAGGATGAGAACCGCAACATTCGGGAGAGACAATTGTAGGGGTGTGAAACAGATCAAGGATGAATTAAAATAAATTTCACAACATGAGTAAACGACTTTTTGAAACGCGCTCCTGGGGTCCGTTCTTCGTGCATCGCTAACTCGGTTAGCTGGATTTGATTGTTGTGGATTTGTCCTGATCTTGGATTGTTTCGTTCTTCAAAGCGAATCTCGCACTTACTGTCATAGCAACATGTCCGTAAGCTTAAAGCTGCTCGGGAGCAGGTTTATTTCATGTAAACAGGATTTAGGCTGCGCTCCTGTCGAGTTATGATTGGTTGAAATGGCGAGATCACATCTGATTGGTTAAAGAGCATGACTGACACGGACTGACTGCCTCCGCGGGGAAAAGAAAAGTATCTTGTATGGATATATGGATGGATGTATTTAAACATAAATACAGTATATGTATACATGTGTGTGTCTGTGGTCATCATTCGTGTGTTAATCTCCGTGTGTGTCTAATCATATGTAACAATCCCCCGAATGTAATATCCCCCGATTGCGTCTATATAAGTGGAGGTAATTTTCTCAAATCTGTCGCAGTTATGTCTTGTCCGTTTATGAGAGAGCAACCAGTTACTGAAGGTGTGAGGATTATACGCAGAGTTTTTCAAATTCCTCGTGTATTGTGTGATAGACAGGATCCTTTAGCACAGCATGACAATATACTTCTTACTATACTAGTTCTTCTACTTCACTTTTATACTGTAAACTCGATTAAGTTGGCAAAACTCAAAATATTTGAGTTAATCAGTTACATAATTGTTAAAGTAATTTTAAGTAAACAGAACTATCAATATTTGAATTTGTTGCAAATAAAGTAAATTCAATCCAGTGCGGGAATCAAACCCGGTTCTTTCGTGTGGCAGGCATAGCACCTACCACTGAGCCACCAGAGCTCTTTAGATTTAAACTGGTGGAACTTCGAGGTGACACTGTTACTTAAGTACTTATGATAACTTAAATTATCAAATTTGTTCAGCTAACTTTAAATTAATACAAATAGGATTTGAGTGTATATATACATACACACATGTATATATACATAATAACACATAATATAACATGTATCATGGCCAGCACTTACGTATTTAATAAATGTATTTTAAATTATCTTTATTAAAGTTTGAAATTCTCCATAATCCTTTAATAAAAGCTTTTGCTCCGCTTGAGAAAAATGGAGCTGTTCTTTTGGCATTTCGTCAACCAATCGCAGGGGTTGTGATCAGTGTTTCTTCTGTCGATGCATATCGCCTTTTAAACAAACGCACGAACGCGCAATAATCCTAGACAACTCAATCCAGCKRTACTAATMATCAACAACAGGTGTGCTCGAAGAACCGAATTAGYCSCATCGTAATTAGCACGATGATCTCATCTTAGATCTGTCAGTTCATCTCGGATGTTTCAAGCGACGTACGAATAATGGACCCGTTCCCAGTCAAAAAATAGTGTGTCACGCAAAACAGAAAGAAACAAAACAAACAAACCTTATGACTAAATCATAAACTAACTAACAGAAAAGAAATACAAAATAAAAATACCTGAAATCTTCAGCGTATGCAACGCTCTAACTGACTCCCTTAAAATAAGGAACAAAAGTACATGGGTGGCGTGACACTCAACTTAAACTAATAACTGACCAATTTAGTAGTAAAAAAAAAGCAAAGCAAAGCACCAACATGCTTCCTGACAATGAAGTTGAACTTGCCATGTAGTAGGCCAAACCAAAACTAAAAACACATTACATCAGTGTAAACACACACAGTTTTATACAAGTCTTATAGAAAGATTTGAAACACACAACAAAGCCATCTTCCGTATGACTGAAAATACAATAAAACAACTGGCAAGGCACACGCACACACACCGAACTCGAGGCCTCAAATACATCAGCACGTCAGCGGATTGGCAGAGCGTCATGATGATGATTGACAGCCTAGACAGCCAATAAACTCAATCCTAGAAGTGGAGTGAGAAAATGCAACAAAAAAAGAGAGTGAAGAGAGGGAGGAAAAAATAAACAATACACACATGGATCGTAACATTAATCTATAGGGTTTGAAGTTTGACATAAATGTGAATGTGGGTTTCCTCCAGGTACTCTGGTTTTCTTCTGCAGTTCAAAGACGTGTGATTTAGGTTGATTGGCATTAACAAATTGCCCTTTGTGCGTAATGGAGTGTGTGTGTGTTTGTGCCATGTGATGGGTTGGCATCCTATCCATGGTGCCATGTCCCTTGCTTTGTGCGCTGAGTTCCCTGGGCTCCAGGCCCCATGTAACAATACTTACGATAAGCAGGATGGATGGATGTGAATGTTAATTTTCTGATGTCTAGCAGTTAGTTTATGAAGATAGTGGTTTGGAGATGAAATAACTGATTGCTATTTAAAGTCTAAGCCCATGAGAAAACTTCATAATGTCGAACTGCTCTTGTTGTCAATTTCCTTTTTTGTGTGCCAGAAAACTTTGTGGTTCTGAAGCTGCAGTTCTGAACTGACAGTTTTACAATTCTTGTTCCAGGACTATCCGCGTATGGCTGAAGAGAGACAGTGGGCAGTACTGGCCTAGCATTTACCATACTGTGTCCTGTGAGTTTAAAGCATACATGAACATTCTGTTAATCTGTTGTCAACATTTAGCATTAAACTGATCTCAGTACAACCATTACTGTACAGTAAGCTTGATCTACCAGCAGTCTCTTCTAATGAAATAATTTGCATTAATTGAATATGGTTGCTTATGGATACTGCTTTGGCATTCCTTGTGGTATATAAGAATGGTCTTTTGTTTTTGAGAATGGCAAAGCCCATTCTTTTGATTTTGCTATGCATTTGATGATATTTGGATTTGAAATCAAAAGCTGAATAAGGGACAATTGATCAGAATTTCACCATTTATTTCCAGATATTGACAACTAGGTAGGTTAAACACTTTAAATCAAGAGATCAATGATTGATGGCAGAGCACAACATTTATAGCTGAGCAAAAGTTCAGAACATACAGTCTTTAAGGAAGTAGCACAACACAGTGGTACCTTGGCATGCAAATTTAATCAGTTCCAGAGGTGAGTTCTTGAGGCGAAATTTTATATTGCGAAACATGCATATAAATAATGTAAAGGCAGATGATCAGTTCTATCCATCCAAAAAATATTTCCAGTTTCCAACACTATAATACTATTTTTGCATATAAAGGCAAAAATATTTAGAAAAGACTTGTAAATGAAGTAAAATATTAAATAAATAGACAGTAAATCTCACTTAACTTTAATTTATGATTACTCTTCGCACGGGCTGCTTTTAAACCGGAACTGCATGTGGCACCGTTTTCTTTTTTATATTGTCCTTGATTGCATGTACAGTAGCGCAACCGCATAATAGGTTTTTATAAAGCTGCCAATAATTAAAAAGATATATAGCTTTGTATACAATGGACAACCCATGTTAGTTGTTTTTTGAGATAAATTCAGAGAGGCCAGATTGAAATGATTTGGACATGTTCTGAGGAGAGATTGTGAGCATATTGGCAGAAGGATGCTGACGTTGAAATCGCCAGGCAGGACATCTAGAGGAAGACCAAAAAGGAGATTTATGGATGCAGAGAGAGAGGACATGAAGTTAGTTAATGTGAGAGAAGAGGATGCAGATGGTGGAGGCAGATGATTTGCCTCTGAAACCCCTGAAAGGGAACAGTCTCAAGACCAAGAAAAATAATTTTCGGGTGTACAGAGGTGTGAAGAGGGGAATGTCTATTACCGCCGTGCTCACCGCCGCGGTAAAACGACAGCGGCCAAAATAAATCAGTTGCATTTCAAAGTAATTTGTGAAATGACCGCCAGGTGACGCAAAGTGACATTTTCTGTCATCTTAAAAAAATAATTCATAAAGTTAAAACAATATGCTGTATCGAAGAAATACTACAGTATTGGTAATTTCCACATCGGTGTATTTAATACAACAAGCATGAAAAATTTGAATCAGAGCTATTGATATTTGCTGTACAATAGTGAGTAAAAAAACATTGAAATTGAACATTAAACCAAGTACACTACACTGTAAACCCTAATCAACGTAATTAACACATTGAGTACTGTTAACCTAAATAATTGAATGAGCAATAATTTTGAGTACGTAAGTAACAATAACTTAAGTAAAACTTCCACCAGTGTAAACTCTATAGAGCACTCGTGGTGCAGTGTTTTGCCTGCCATGCGGAAAACCCCCAGTTCAATTCCCGTGTTGGATGGTTTGCAATATTTTTTTTTAATTTGTTCAACAAACTCAAAAATTGATAGTTCTGTTTACTTAAAATTGGAAATATCATTAATTAAAAATATATGTAACTGATTACCTCAAATATTTGGAGTTTTGCCAACTTAATCGGGTTTACAGCGTAGGGTTTTGGGTCATCTTAAATTTTTTGTTCTTTAAATTTTTAGTAGATAATACAGAAACAAATGAAACTAAATGACTATAAAATTAAAACATTGTCAGGACGTGCTACTGTGTAAGCAGATGACGTTGTCATTCAGCCACGCTTGTGTTTTTGCGGTAGTGTGGGAATGAAATGCAGTACGATATTATGATCATAATTTTCTTTAATAAATAATGACCCCCGTTGCGCTGTACCACCGCTAGGGGTACAGCGCAAACCTTATAAAATACAATGACGATACTAAAATTATAGTAATACATATAGCCGTTACTTATTTGCATCAAATTTAAGCAAAGTAAATGTATATTTGTGTCACGGCGTGCGTCTGTGATGGGAGTTTGCCCAAATCAATATCGCTCCTCACTCACTCCGAAGCTCACTAGGTAGATGGCCTAGGCGCACACTGCAGGTATGCAAAGAAGCGGGGCCGCCTAACTAGGCACAACTGGTGAGCTATCGCCGCTAATGATCCCGAGCTTCTCTCTGCGCTATGAAACACAGAGGGGAGTGTTTCTTGGGGTCTGTTGGGGGAAACTGGACTTTAAAAAGCATCTCGCTGTTTACTTACAATGTAACTGATTACCTCAAATATTTGGAGTTTTGCCAACTTAATTGGGTTTACAGCGTAGCAGTCAAAAAATACTCTAAAAATGCTGTGTTGTTTTTGTAAACACATTGTTGGATTGCTCATGTTGGGTCAAATGAGATATAGTGAGTCATTTCCAAATTAACACCTGGTTGGGTTATTTTGACCCAACAATTGGTTTATTCTTTATTATCTGTTTCCTCCAAACGGCAGCCTGAAAAATGTTTGAAATATTATTGTTATTGTGTTACAAGTTGTCACGGCGTGCGTCTGTGATGGGCATGCGCCCAAATCAATATCGCTCCTCGCTCACTAGCTATGCGGCCTCTCAGGCTAGTGTGGCCAAATCAATATCGCTCCTCGCTCACTAGCTAGACGGCCTCTCCTTCTGCTGGTTCGCGAAAGAGCAGGGCCACGGAATTAGGCACGGCTGGTGAGCTATCGCAGCAAATGATCCCGGGCTTCTCCCCACACTATAAAATACAGCGGGGAGTGTAGCTCGGGGTCTGTTGTACTGTAAACCCGATTAAGTTGGCAAAACTCAAAATATTTGAGGTAATCAGTTACATCATAATTTTTAAGTTTGTTGAATTCAGCTAACTAGGAAAGTGTCAGTTCTACAAGCACATAAATACCAAAACGTCCTGAATACTCAAAATTATTACACATTCAATTATTTAAGTTAACAGTACTCAGTGTGTTTAATTACATTGAGCATTAGGGTTTACAGTATAGTGATGAAGATAATCATGTTTTAGGGTTACTGTGTCTGCTTTACAATGTCAGACAACATTCCAATGTAATTTACCCCTTCCCTAGGTGTGAATCAGCGGTTCTCACCTATAAGTAGGGTTGGGTACCTATATAACCGGTATGTACCGGACCGACGTTACACCTGACGTTAACAGGTGATCTACCGCTATCTTAACTTGCTAAATTAACTTTCGTTAATGAATAAAACTAAATGTTCGAAAGTGTGGCTATATTTCACAAGAAAGGAGAAGGGGGGAAACGCGTGAAATCTAATGAAACATTTGAGGGCACACGGAATAAAGTTAAAAGCAGAGGGATGCACCGTGTTTAACAGCTTACAGACAACAGCTGGCACTATCGGTGTGGATGAGTCCAGCCCCAGTCATACCAACCGTAGCAACCAGGAGTCCATCGATTATGATGACGTCAGCAGCCTTTCCGCAGGAGTCCACCATCATTTTGTGGCTTTTGCAAAGTATCGGTTCAGGCACCGTTTTGGTACCGATTTAAAAGTATCGATTTGGCACCGGTATCGAAAAAAACCCAAACGATACCCAACCCTAACTATAAGTTAAGGGAAACTAAAATGCACCCTTCCCCACTTTAAGACCCTCTTGGATCTGTGGCTCTTCAGGACTCTTTTTAAATTTCATCTTCTGGATTCCAGATTCTAAAATTGACATCGTTACTGTTTCTAATCCCTGGAATGGAAGACATTGAGATTTTCCTTATCATAACATGAATTGCATTGTTTTAATCACTCTATACACAATTTCCTTGGGTATTTATTTTTAAATAAAATATAAAAATTGAATACAAAATGAAAAGAAAAAACAAAAGAATAGAGCATTTGTATTTTCATTTGTTGTGTATAGAGTGATTTAAAAACAGTACAAAGCATATTATGGTGAGGAAACTTTCCATCTCTTACACACTGACTGACTGATGTGCCTAACTTTTGTCAGCAGAGCCTCTTCACTGAATAATCCACGACTTTTCATGAATATGTAAGACCTATTGACCCCTCTTAGGTGACTCCCCCTCCCCCTCACACACACCAAAACTCACAGAAAGCAGTCCACTACATACATAAAATGTACAAATGTATAATTTACAGAAAAGCAGACATTTCGCTTTTTATAAGTATATATTTTTCACGTCTGTGAGGCACGTATACACAGAGTTTTGGTTCATTTTCTGACGTGCTCAAGTTAGCGCACCCTGTTTACTTTCATCATTTAAAAAACCATAAGGGTTTTTCGTCCTTGTGAGTGCACTTAAATAAAAGTGGAGTCTTATAAGGCTTGAGCACACACTGTCCTCTAGCGGAGATCAAAGGGCGACATTCTCTTTTTTAATGTCTCTGGGGCGCGTCACATCACCCCGCTCGTATGCCACTCTCCTTAGTAAACTCCACAGCGAGATGCTTTTTAAAGTCCAGTTTCCCCCAACAGACCCCGAGAAACACTCCCCGCTGTGTTTCAAAGTGCGGAGAGAAGCTCGGGATCATTAGCGCCGATAGCTCACCAGTTGTGACTAGTTAGGCGGCCCCGCTTCTTTGCATACCTGCAGTGTGCGCCTAGGCCACCTACCTAGTGAGCTTCGGAGTGAGTGAGGAGCGATATTGATTTGGATGCACGCCCATCACAGGCACACGCCGTGACACAAGTATACATTTACTTTGCTAAAATTTGATTCAATTAAGAAACGGCTATATGTATTACTATAATTTTAATACAGTGATTGTATTTTATAAGGTTTTGCCAGCGGTGGTACAGCGCAACGGGGGTCATTATTTATTAAAGAAAATTATGATCAATAACATCGTACTGGATTTCATTCCCATACTACCGCAAAAACACAAGTGGGGCTGAATGACAACGACATCTGCTTACACAGTAGCACGTCCTGACAATGTTTTAATTTTATATCCATTTACAAGTTCTGTTTACTTAAAATTGGAAACATCAATTTTTGAGTTTGTTGAACAACAACAACAAAAAAAATTGCAGTCTATCCAGCGCGGGAATCGAACCGGGGGTTTTCCTCATGGAAGGCGAGACACTTACCACTACACCACGAGTGCTCTATAGAGTTTACACTGGTGGAAGTTTTACTTAAGTTATTGTTACTTACATACTCAAACTTATTACTCATTCAATTATTTAGGTAAACAGTACTCAATGTGTKTAAKTMCTTTRAGCATTWRRGTTTACAGTGTACACGCGTAGGCTTTCTAATTACACATGATAAAATCTAAAGGCTCACTGTGTTAACATTTACTTTGCTTAAATTCGATACTAATAAAATTTAATTCTACATTTGTACTGTAATTTTAGAATTTGTTTAAGTACAATGTTACACTTGATTTTATCCCCTGCTACGTGCAGCTCTAAAGCAGTTGCGGCTCATTAATCCTTGAGAGAATGAAATAAGGTCTGACGCGTCGTTCTATAGTTATATAGCGCCACTCAGTGGTAAAAGCCAGCAACTGCATACTGCTGCCGTGAGGTACAAAACTAGAAAACTGCTCGTCACACATCTGTAATTCTTTTTTCCCCCAGCGCTGCATAATTCTTCTGTCTCTTTGTGGATGCATTAAAATTTAATTACTCACCACTGGGACCCATGGTGCTATGTCTTTGCGAAACCTTGCACAAAATTAAAACAAATATATAAACAAACACTATGTAAACTCACTTCGCTTGGCTTTGGACTGATGCAAAGTTTTGATCGGAAGTACATGCAACTGTCCCAAGGAAAATTTCTTGCAAAATTTTTGTTCTTAAGGTGAAAATTTGCAAGAGGAGTTGTTCGTATGCAGATGTACCACTGTACTTGTATATACATTTCCAAAAGTGCATCAATCTAGCAGTCAGTTTGGGTCATTGTCTCCTTTCAGGATGATTCCTCCCAGTTAGATTAGATTATTTTTTTCACAAATTGCCAGACAGGATGTTTCTGGAGACGTCTGAATTTATTTTGTTGAATAAATTTAGTAAAATTAGTAACTGAGATCCAGAAGCAACCATCTCAATCCCTGCCACCAACATCACATTCCAAAATAGAATTCAAAAAAGACTTTTCCCTTTTTTATCATTTTGGTGGCAGTTGGAAATTGGAAATTTCAATCTGACTTTACAATTCTTACTGACGTTGAGGGGTATGTATATGATATGTCTTCTATATTTAGGGCCCAAGCACTGAGTGCGCAGGGCCCTCTTGTTTTTCTACGGATTATTAGGGCCCAATCACTGAGTGCGCAGGGCCCTCTTGTTTTTCTACGGATTATTTATTTATTTTTTAGGGCCCAAGCACTGAGTGCGCAGGGCCCTCTTGTTTTCGTTAGGCTTATTATTAGGGCCCAATCATTGAGTGCGCAGGGCCCTCTTGTTTTTCTACGGATTATTTATTTATTTTTTAGGGCCCAAGCACTGAGTGCACAGGGCCCTCTTGTTCTTCTAAGAATTATTAGGGCCCAAGCACTGAGTGCGCAGGGCCCTCTTGGTTTTCTACGGATTATTTATTTATTTATTTTTAATTATTTTTCTTTCAATCATCCGCGCAGTTTCTGGCCTCTTAACATACACACAAACATCCACACGCGCGCACACACACACACACACACACACACACACACACACACACACACACACACACCATATACACAAACTTGCACAAGCACATTTACTCGTCACACACAGACTGACACATCTACATGTCACACACCTCTCTCCCACACTCTCTCTCTCACACACACACACACACACACACACACAC
>QMIH01001751.1:46150-57415 GCA_003987875.1 Clarias batrachus | reverse complement strand
GCTGTCACCAGCTTGGTTCTGTGCTTGCAGTGTCTCCTCTGCGCTGTCACCAGCTTGGTTCTGTGCGTGCAGTGTCTCCTCTGCGGTCTCACCAGCTTGGTTCTGTGCATGAAGTGTCTCCCCTGCGCACTCAACAAAACACCCTTTTTCTGTGCGTGTGCGCGACTCTGCCTGCATGCGCGTGCAACACGTTTTTTGTGCACCCGACCCTACCTGTATGCTTGTTCAACTTTGTCCAATGTTACAAAACTGAAACAAAACTAGCCAATCTCAGCCTTCCACACACTACTTCTGATTGGCTGTCAGATGGCACTATCGACCGCATAATGGAAGCATTGCAAATAAAGGTTTATAAGTAAAGGGACGAGTTGTCCGATTTTCGAATTTTAGTCGACGTAGTCTAACGATTAGCCATATGGAAAATTAGATAAAGTAAATAAAAACACACAATGGACAAATGAAATGGTTATATACTTATGTATACTTAGTTCAATAAAGATTTTTATATTTTTTTCTATTTTATGTTTTTTCTGGAGAAAAAAAAAATTAGGCAGAGGCATCTGCTCTGTTTTGTTAATTCATCTTAAAACTCCCTATTTGCCACCAGCAAAACCGGTTTGATAACTTCATATCTTATGAATAAATTAAAATGCATAAATAGGTTGTTACACTGGAATGTAACTAGAAGGTGCATTTATGACCCAAAAAAATAAAAGCATTGAGATTATATACTGTATTTGTCGTATGTTGTGTTTATTAAAGAACTTAAAGAAATCATTTGAGTTTAATCAAATAATCAGTGTGGACACACTGAAATAGTTAAAAACTATTGTCTAATGCCACACAAAAAAAAGTTCTATATATGAAAAATAGTAATGTAACACTATATATAATGTTATATAGGTTTTTTTTACATATCCTTTTTTCAGCACAGTCCCGGCAATTTGATTAACTGAATTTTAATAAATTTTAATTTTACAAAGCAACTACTGTATACAAACGTGACAAAAGCACAGATTTATAAGATCATGTTTTTATGGTAGTTTTTGGTTTTCTGTGACCGAATAATAATAATAATAATAATAATGCACACATTTTTGTACAATTAACAGGTTTTAAAAGCAATGCTAATTTTGGTTCTACATGACGTAGCAGAAAACCCAAATACACAGTATGATGTCTAGAGCATCAACATTAACACACACGTTAACAATTTTTTTTTCTTTTCTTTTTTAATTGGTCCAGTCCTGTTTGCTACACGGATAAGGGTTAATCCTCCTGTTTTTTCTTTTTTAAGTGAACCATGTTCACTATGCGCAACTGTGATGCTTTGCAGAGCATGTGTGAAATTCTTATGCCTTTTACGGCAGCTGGTATTTGCTGCATTTACTTCCTCTCACTACACCATTCTGGCACTGTTGGAAACTTGCTCTGTGTGGAAAATACTGCTGTTTCTTGCTTTCTGCTGTGTACATCCTGCTCTCTCTCTATACTGCTCAGTCTCTTTGTGTTGCCACCCAAAAATTAACATTCAAATAGAGAGTTTATAATTAATAAACATATCCATTTAGTTTGTCTATATCGATTCATATTTTTTTTCTAGCTTGCAATGAGCAATGCAGAGAGGTTATTCATTTCATTCAAGGTCATTTTGACCTTGGATCTCTCACATGACCTGATCATTAACTAACTGCTACTTATTCTCAAGTGCAGGCTACTAAGGTTATGTAAACTATGCCACCACCTACTATATCAGAGTGTAACATCACACCTTCAAGAATATTGCACATTAAACCATTAGCTATGTCTGTAATCGTTGGTCAGGTCTCTAATTGCAGAACATGATGCATTATTATTATCCTTGTCTTTAGTTGTATATACATATATTTTTTAATGACTGGATGAATGAATGGATTTATTTATTTGTATCATGCAGGAGTTTCTTATTTCGGAAGATTTTAACAAGATGAATCACATGAAAACCTACCCAGGTAACATCAAAATTACATGCACAAGTGCTTTGTAGTGTTTTATCAAAAAGCATATAAAGAAGAATTAAACTATTGTCTCATAATGCCCTGAAAAATTAGAACACTGTTGGAGAGGTTCACCCTCTGTTCAAGATTTATCGGGTCAGTCTTTTGGAGTATAAAAAAATGGAGTATTGTCAGCAACAATACTCTGGTAGGCTGTGGCATTTAAATGATGCTCCGCTGGTACTAAGGGGTCAAAGTGCACCAAGAAAATCTTAGTTTGCTGTTCTTTCTGACAGAAGTAAAACCTGCTACTATTGCCAATTTGCTTTAAGATTCGACATKTAWCAAGATGTTATTTATTTGTAGTTCAAATGTATGAAAGAGTGAAAATTTGAGCATGGTCGAGTTGTCAAGCAATTCTCTGGTTCAGGAGTGGCAGATCAGAAAAACAGATCAGACAGCATTTATGTCCATACTGGAGTCCAGTATGTATGAACATAAATGCTGTTCTGGACTCCAGTATGGACATAAATGCTGTTCTTAGAGGGTCTTCTGGATTCACAAAAGTAATATTAAAATCTCCAGCAATTAACGCTTTGTTTACAGAAATGACTAGAGGAAGAGAGGAAGTCTGCAAAGTCTGTTAGAGTACGACACTGGGGGTCTGCAAATGAAAAGTTGCAGGATCGACTGAACACACTTAATATTTGTAGCTACATTTATGTTACTATAGAGAACTTCAAATGCATTCAATTTGTGTACGTATTTTTGTACAATTGTCAGATTATCTTTGTAAAAATATAAAAAATCTTCCTTCTGTATCCAGGAGGACTACCTTAATTTAAATCTACATATTCGTTTTGTTTAATACAGGTTTCTGTTAAACACAGTATATCAAAATGCTGATCTGTGTTAGTTTTATTAACAGTAAGTGCGTAGATGTACGAGATCTAATATTTATATCTATAAAATCCTGGCTTCAGATCAGAGGTGCTGCCTATGTATTCCGTCTACTCTGAACTTTTGGTCTCTGTAATAAATAAATTAATACAACAGTCTTTCTGGGTCTTTCTAAATTTTTGTTTAGCTCGGGGAACACCAGCTCAATATGATGAACCCTGATTTACGATTGGCCTGGGTAGTCACTGATTAACTAAGCCTGTTCTGAGACTATGAGCTATACTACAAGAAATGAGCGGAGCATCTTGCTGAGTGGGATGGACATCGCCCCACTGTAGTCCAAAAATGATCACCATCAAATTTAACACAACTTGAGCAGTTCTGCAAAGAACAGATGGCAAAGATTACTAACTTTGCCATATCAAGACATTGCAGAGACGTATCCCAACAGACTAAAGACTCTGATTAAAGCAAAAGGTGGTTCAACAAAACACTGACAAGATGGTGATCCTCTTTTGACTCATGATTCTCTTATTTTTTTCCTATTTTTTTGTGTTGTAGTTACATCTTTCAGTTGAATGTTAAAAGTTGCATTGAGTAAATAGAGCTGAATAAAACAAAAATTGTGCCTGTCCTCATTTCAGGCTGCAAAGCAACATGTGATTACTTTAATGCTTAGTGTTTCTTTTCGATACCCACTTTCCACGACTCTGTCCCATGCATGTACTTAACTAAATCAAGGGATACCCTGATCGTTGAGTTATTGTTTTATGTTACTTTTTTTTTTTTTATGTATGTTTTTTTGACCAATAGAAAACTCTAGTCTTAATTGTACAGGGAAGCAAGAAATGTTTTAGAAATATACTTATCGCATGTTGTTCATAACTTGACTAATGATAAAGCAATTGTGCATCTTTAATGAGATTCCAAGATATCTTTAGCTTCAAAGAGTTGGACCTTTGCTTCTATTTTGCTACCACACTTTTAGTTAGACCTAGAAGTTACTCTTTTCTCCCTCAAAGATTTAATCCTTTGACAAGTTGAGTTGCATATTTCTATCTGTCATCCATATTGAATAGTCAAACACAGATGAGAATAAAACATGGTGTTGATATTGTTAAACTACATGTACGTCAGGAGCTACAGGGCATATGTCTACCCGACCCCACATAAAGCTATTAACTGTCTGTATTCTATGTCAGCTTGTTTTCCTTTGCATTTTAGCTCATCAGGGTCGTGTGTCAGACATGGTGTTTTCCTTGCTGAGTCAGTGGGTGGTGAGTACAGGGTATGACAAGAGTATTAGCTGGATGTGCACCCAGAGTGGGGCCATGCTAGGGTGCCACTACTTTAGCTCCTGGGCCTCATGTCTTCAGTATCCTTTAGACACTGCAGGTACCTGATACCTTTGTTCTTCCTGGGATTGTGAATGTCCTGTAACTTTTTCATTCTTTTCTGTATGCAGATGATGTCTTCTGTTGTCAATGTGTCTGTCTGATTTGTGTGTAAAATCTCCTGTGAGCTTCCTTGACTGCATGCTTAGGTATGATGAGGATACCCAGCATGCATTTGTTGGTGACTACTCAGGACAAATCACGTTGCTAAAATTGGACGGACAGACGTATTCCACCATAACTACTTTGAAAGGACATGAAGGTAAAGTTAACAGATATGTGTACATATTGATAATCCACTTTTAAAAAGAAGACCTGTGCAACAGCTCATTTTTGAAGCTAGCCAATAATTCAATCATGTGCCAGCAGCACAGTGCATAAACTAGTGCATGTCAAGAGCTTGAAGTAATGTTCACATCAAACACCAGAATGGATAGAAAATGTAATCTGTAATCACTCTTTACATCGGTGAAGAGTAGAAAAGCATCTTGGCTTGTAGAATCAGAGACTTTGTTGTGCATACAGGTTCACCCAAACAGAACTAGAAAAAAAGAAACACTCCCCCCCGCCCCCCTCCTTCCAATCTCCCATTGTTCAGTTTTGTTGAGTCTTGTCCCCGGATAACAGGATTCAAACCTGATGTGGTCTTTTGCTGTTGTAGCATATTCACCTAAAAGTTTGATCTATTGTACATTCTGCCATGTTTTTCTCACCATCTTTGTACTGCGTGCTTATTTAAGCTACTATTCCTATCAGCTCAGACCAGTCTGGTCATTCTACTTTGGTCTTTTTCATCAACAAAATCCTGGGAGATCGTCAAAAATATTCAAACCTGCCGGTCTTTGTACTAACAGTTAAAGTCGCAGAGAACATTTTCTCCCAGTCCTGATGTTTGATTTGAGCATTAACTGTAAAGCTATTGGCCTGTATCAGCATGATTTGACATATTCTGCTGTTGCCAGATGATTTGAATAATAAAATAAAAAATGAGAAGCTTCATGTGTGTTCCTATTCTAGTGGAATGAGACTATGGGGAGATATGGTGAGAAACTGTAGTCTTTTACTTGTACTTATGGTTATTTACTTTTTCTTTGGATGAACGAGATTATATTTATATGCTGTATTGACATATGTAATAGTTGGTCTGTTCACAAATGGGTAGCTACACTGCCTGTGCCAAAAAATTACAGTTTGGATTTAAATAAGCGAATATGTAAGCCTTTGATTGGATAATTAATGTAGATATTATGTTTCTCTATTTAGTGTGTAATTTATGCACTGAGTAGCTTCTTATGTGTAAACAACCATGTTGAAATATGTACCTAGTGATTTATGGAAATTATTTTACTGTTTTCTTTAAGGGTTAAAAACAGTTAATCACACTTAAAAGCTGTGTGGTCTCCAAAAAAATCTTTTTAGTAAGTAGTGTTAATTTTGTCAACGAAAATAATGACGGAAAATATTCTTTAACCTTTTTTCCTGTGACTGAAACGATACAGATATTAATGAGTGTTAATGAAACCTCTACCATTTTGGATGGAAAAATATATAATATGTTATAAGATTATCAAAACAGTGCCACAGAGACGCTGTAATCAAATCAATATTTATATTGCACCTGTAAAGATGTGTACTAACAGAGCATTACAGATACGAAGAAACAAAAGCATATACAGTGTAACCTTGGATTGCGAGCATAATTAGTTCAGGAAGCGTGCTTGTATGTTGAAGCACTCGTATATCAAATTGGATGTTCTCCATAAGAAATAATGAAAACTCCAGCGATTCGTTCCACAGCTCAAAAATATTCATGTATAAAAATAATTAATATAAAGTAAAAATAAATTTAATTAAACTAATTTAACTAAACTAAAACATTAATCTGCACTTTACCTTTGAAAAGAATCATTGGTGTTAGACGAGAGCAGAATCAGGAACGGGGAAGGGCCTACTCTACTTCATAGAGGCCTTTGTTGCAGTACAGTTACTAAAGAAGAGTCACTACACTTGGATGCAAAATTTAAAAAATGCTTTACATGCGTGGACACGTGGTCAAAATGTTTTAATAAGCAGTACACGTGCACAATTGTTGACTATGGACTTCCATATTCCATCTGCGTATGGATTAGGAGCTTTCTGTGTGGTCGCAGTCAGAGGGTGCGAGTGGGCCCACATACATCGCCGGCCATCAGCCTCAGCACCGGGTCACCACAGGGTTGTGTTTTGAGCCCGTTGCTCTACACCCTGTGTACCTACAGGTATGATGGTGAACGGCTAACAGCCTGGTGTGGAGAAAATAAACTGCTCCTCAACACCTCTAAGACCAAGGAGGTTATCGTAGATTTTAGGAGGGAAAAAAATCGACATTTCATCACTGTTCATCAGTGGAACTGTGTAGAGAGGGTTCCGTACGTCCGCTTTTTGGGAGTACATGTTGAGGAGGATCTGAGTTGGGGCGTAAACACCTCCGAGATAGTGAAAAAAGGCCCAGCAGAGACTGTACTTCCTGAGAATGCTCAGGAAGAACAACATCTCCCAGAGACTGCTGGTGTATTTTTATCGATGCTCTATTGAGAGTATACTGATATACTGCATATGTGTGTGGTACAGCAGCTGCACTGTGGCCCAAAGAACGGCATAGCAGAGGGTCATTACAACTGCTCAGAAGACCATCGGCTGCCCTCTCATCAACTTGGAAAGCGTAAACAGTTCCCGCTGCCTTAAACTAGCCAATAAAATTGTAAAGGACAATTCACACCCGGGACATCAACTGTTTGATCTACTGCCATCGGGCAGACGGTATAGAGCATTACAAACCAGAATCAGTAGATATAAACAGATTTTATAGATATAACAGTTTTTATCCTATTGCAATAAATCTACTTAATGCTGCTATAAAAAAGGTTCAAACAATGTGTAATAAGATTAAATTATTATGTATTTTTCTGCAATTAATGCAAAATAATATATGCAACTGTGGATCGTGCAATAATGGAACGTATGCTTTGTGTGTATGTGTGTGTTTTTGTTTTTTGTTTTTTTTTTAACACGTTGACGGATGGCACTTTAAATTTCATTGTACTTGTTGCAATGACAAAGACTATTCTATTCTATTTTGTACAAGTGACGCACATGTACTAAAATTATAGTAATACACATAGCCATTTCTTATTTGCATCAAATTTAAGCAAADTAAATGTATATTTGTGTCACGGCGTGCATCTGTGATGGGCGCGCGCCCCAAATCAATATCGCTCCTCACTCACTCTGAAGCTCGCTAGGTAGGAGGCCTAGGTGCACACTGCAGGTATGCGAAGAAGCGGGGCCGCTTAACTAGGCACAACTGGTGAGCTTTCGGCGCGAATGATCCTGAGCTTCTCTCCACTCTATCAAACACAGCGGGGAGTGTTTCTCGGGGTCTGTTGGGGGAAACTGGACTTTAAAAAGCATCTCGCTGTTTACTTACAATGTAACTGATTACCTCAAATATTTGGAGCTTTGCCAACTTAATCGGGTTTACAGTGTAGTTTCCTGTGTTGCTTTTGTAAACACATTGTTGGGTTGTTTATGCTGGGTCAAAATTCTGGGTTGTTTCGGGTGCTTTAAACACATTGTTGTGTTGCTCATGTTGGGTCAAATGAGATGGAGTGAGTCATTTACAAATTAACACCTGGTTGGGTTATTTTGACCCAACAATTGGTTTATTCTTTATTATCTGTTTCCTCCAAACAGCAGCCTGAAAAATGTTCGAAATGTAATTGTTATTGTGTTACAAGTTGTCACGGCGTGCGCCCAAATCAGTATCGCTCCTTGCTCACTAGTTAGGCGGCCTCTCCTTTTGCTGGTGCGCGAAGGAGCAGGGCCACGGAATTAGACACGGCTGGTGAGCTATCGCAGCTAATGTTCCCGGTCTTCTCCCCACTATAAAATACAGCGGGGTCTGTTGCACTGTAAACCCGATTAAGTTGACAAAACTCAAAATATTTGAGGTAATCAGTCACATCATAATTTTTAAGTTTGTTGAATTTGTGTTTAATTACATTGTGCATTAGGGTTTACATTGTAGTGCTGAAGATAATCATGTTTTAGAGTTACTGTGTCTGCTTTACAATGTCAGACAACATTCAAATGCAACTTATTTACCCCTCCCCAAGTGTGAATCAGCGGTTCTCACCTATACATTCAGAGAAACTAAAATGCACCCCTCCCCACTTTAAGACCTTCTTGGATCTGAGGCTCTTCTGAAGACCTGCAGTGCTTCAGACCTCTTTTTAATCCCTGGAATGGAAAACATTGAGATTTTCCTTATCATAACATGAATTGTGTTGTTTTAATCACTCTATACACAATTTTCTTGGGTATTTATTTTTAAAGAAAATATAAAAATTGAATACAAAATGAAAATAAAAAAAGGCCATTTGTATTTTCATTTGTTGTGTATAGAGTGATGAAAAACAGTACAAGACATGTTATGGTGAGGAAACTTTCCATCTCTTCCACAYTGACKGATGTRCCTAACTTTTGTCAGCAGAGCCTCTGTTACACTGAATAATCCACGACTTTTCATGAATATGTAAGACCTATGGACACCTCTCAGTTGACCCCTTCTAAGGGAGGCATTTCCGTTTTATGTCTCTGGGGTGCGCCACATTACCCCATTCGTGTGCCACTCTCCTTAGTAAACTCCACAGCAAGATGCTTTTTAAAGTCCAGTTTCCCCCAACAGACCCCGAGAAACACTCCCCGCTGTGTTTGATAGCGTGGAGAGAAGCTCCGGGTCATTAGCGCCGATAGCTCACCAGTTGTGCCTCGTTAGACGGCCCCGCTTCTTTGCATACCTGCAGTGTGCTCCTAGGCCATCTACCTAGTGAGCTTCGGAATGAGTGAGGAGCAATATTGATTTGGGCGCACGCCCATCACAGGCGCACGCCGTGACAAGTATACTTGCTTAAATTTTATGCAAATAAGAAACTGCTATATGTATTACTATANCATTATTTATTAAAGAAAATTATGATCATAACATCGTACTGCATTTCATTCCCATACTACCGCAAAAACACAAGCGTGGCTGAATGACAACGACATCTGCTTACACAGTAGCACATCCTGACAATGTTTTAATTTTATAGTAATTTAGTTTAATTTATTTCAGTATTATCTAGTACAAATTTAAAGAACACAACATTTAAGATCACCCAAAACCCTAAGTTGGCAAAACTCCAAATATTTGAGGTAATCAGTTACCCATTTTTTTTATTAATGATAGTTCTGTTTATTTAAAATTGGAAACATAAATTTTTGAGTTTGTTGAACAAATAAAAAAATATATATTGCAGACCATCCTGCGCAGGAAACAAACCCGGGGTTTTCCGCATGGAAGGTGAGAGACGTAACCACTGCGCCACGAGAGCTCTATAGAGTTTACGCTGGTGGAAATTGTACTCAAGTTATTGTTACTTACATACTCAAGTACTCAAGGTAAACAGTACTCAATGTGTTTAATTACTTTGAGCATTTGGGTTTACAGTGTACACGCGTAGGCTTTCTAATTACACATGATAAAATCTAAAGGCTCACTGTGTTAACATTTACTTTGCTTAAATTCGATACTAATAAAATTTAATTCTACATTTGTACTGTAATTTTAGTATTGTTATTATGAATTCGTTTAAGTACAATGTTACACTTGATTTTATCCGCTACTACGTGCAGCTCTAAAGGAGCTGCAGCTTATTAATCCTTGAGAGAATGAAATAAGGACTGACGCGTCGGTCTATAGTTATATAGCGCCACTCAGTGGTCAAAGCCATCAACGGCAAAACTAGAAAACTGATCTTCACACATCTGTATTTACCTATTTCTACTTTCTACTGTTAATTACAGTACTTCAGGGTTTTTATCCAACTTTGGTTAACTAAGCACTCGCGTTACTGTGTACAAGTCACGGTGGGGAAAAGACAGACATGGTTATGAGTGTTTAGCTCGCTAGCTCCAGTACACCTAACCCCAGCTTGTGTCCCTCATGGACTGCCTGACACTGTATTCGAGTCACAGAAATAACCTGTAGATGAACTCTTATCCAAAAATAAATAAATGCTGAATTTATCTAAATCCGGAGAACACTCAGTCAGATTCTCTTAGTCATTTGCAGAGAGCACAAACGCTCTCCTTATAAAAATACCCTGAGCTCACCATAGTCTTTACTAATCAGTTTCTTGGGTAGTGCAGCCTCTGTAATAGTGAAGTTAATAGTATTTCCGAAGCTTTAGCGCCTTTTTGAGGGAAAAGGGTGACATTGTGAGTTTGTGACACTGATAGTAAGCTGTAATGTTAACTCCAGACTTGGTAATCAGATGTCCTAAAATAAACCTAAAGTAACATCTGACCGCTGCTGGCGCTGCCAGTGATTTTCAAAACGGCCGATAAAAAAAATGAATAATAAACTGGCAACTAAACTGTATACTAACCCAAACAAATTTTATTTAAAAAAAAAAGGCACCACGTACCCTGAATAAAAACTCCATTAATCTGTTTTTTTATTTATTTTTTTTTTATTGACTTTTCATTTAACCACATAACAAACAACACTTCAAACAGGAATACAATCACACACCAGAAGAAGGAAAAAAAACCCCAAAGAAACCAAACAAAAAACAAAAATTGTAATAATAAGATATATAATAAACAAAATAATTAATTAATTAAAAATAAATAAATAAATAGGCCAGAGACAGTATTTGCAATGTCCAAGTAGAAGTCGGTACAATGTCCAGTAAAGTCTGTATTCACCTTTACATAATATTTATGTATGGTTCCCAAAGCCGTTCAAAGTTTCTCTGCTTGCCCTTTGCAATATATGTTAGTCTCTCCAGTCCGATACAGTTCAATATCTCCTTTTTCCACATTTTCAAGGATGGCACTTCCAGGCTTTTCCATCTCAAGGCAATAACTCTCCTAGCCTGAAGGAGGCCAAAATCTATGAGTTTAGTCTG